>BLSH010185965.1:1774986-1790176 GCA_018402905.1 Glandirana rugosa
GTGCCCCCCCCCCCCCCCGGTATGAGTAGGGGGGACCTACATCTTATCCATTGTGGCCATTCTTTACTTCACATTTTAATTCACATTATATGAGTGTGTGTGGTATCACCTTATTTCCTTATTTTACTAGCGCTGCACTTTATGCTTCACTGTTGTGCGTGCTGCTAGTTGTATTCTGATATTTTGAAATAAGCGCAGGTTTTATACAATTCTAATATTTACTGGCAGGATCACCAGGTGAAAATAAATTAAAGAAAGCTTAAAAAAATAAAACAAATGTATCTAAGAATTGGTAAGCTGCAATATAATAAATGACTGCTCTTGGGTTTAATACTGCTTTAAAAAATCACTGTGTATCACCTGAGGCTAGTCACTTATATAAGGGTTTATTATCACTTTAAATTGCCATATAATTTCCTGGGAAATTACGAAAGTTCTCTAGGAAAATCTTTTTATCCCCAACGCTAACAAAGTTCTATTTCGTGTCTAGCACAATATTATTATTATTCACTCCAATTCTTTTGTCTGATTAACATACTGTACTTCCCATTTCAGGTTCTCAGAGCTGCCATTGTGACAGTGATCAGTTCTATTCTCTGCAGAAAGCAGGGCATCAGATATCAGTACACGGCGTCCACAGACGCACGGTAACACCTATAGCTTAGCAAGCACATATAAATATTCATAAGCAGATGCATTGTTTGGCGATAAAAAGAACCAAGGTTATAAACAGGCTAGGAAAATTTGCAAGGGCATCCCCGTCTCTGTTATTCAGCCCGTATAACCGGCAGTTATTGTTCACATCACAATTTTCTTTTAAAACCCTGACAAGTGGAATCTGAAAGACCTTGAACCTTCATGGGGTCAGTGAAATTTTGCCGTGAGATCAAAAGTTGCAGATTTTCCCTAACGTCGTTCAGATCCATATTACAGCTGAAAACTGCAGTGTTCTTTGTAGGATATTTCCCATTAAGCTCATGGTATTGGATTACATATATCTGTTATACTCTGGGTTGAAAAAATCAATAGACATGATATGTAAAGATCCTGATCTCTGCAGTATGCATTACTCATTTGTTATTTGATCTAGTAGTTTGCAGATGTTTTCTCTGCAGAATGAATAGAGTGCAATGACAGGGTCTGCGCTGCCTTTGGATAAGAAAAGCTGGGTTGGTAAATACAGCAGACTGTCAATCAAGTGATACTCAAGGGCAGAGAATGTAGAATGAAGATAAGTGACACCTAAGAAAATGTGATTTTTTTTCCTTGTGCTTTGCAAAGTCAGTTATTAGGGCTTAGGCTGGGTTCACACTGGTGCAATGTTAGACACTGCATGTGATTCGCACCACACTGCTGTGCAGATCACATGCGATGTCTGTGTGATCCGGATTCAATGTCATACAAGTTTTATAGTTGAATTCGCATTGCATTCACACTCCCGTGTTGTGGCACTTTGGAATCGCTTTTTGAAATTGCTGCCCGTTAATTGCAATGGGCAGGGGCATTTTGGGAGCGGTGTATACAGTGCTCCCAACCCGCCCCAAAGATGCTGCTTGCAGGACTTTTCCTAACGTCCTGCAAGCGCACCGCATCAGGGAGGAAGGTTTCAGGCGCTTTACAGGAGCTATTTCTAGTGCTAAAATGCCTGGAAACTGTCCCAGTGTGAAAGGGGTCTAAGACCACTATATAAACCCCTTCCTGCCTGTACATGACATCCCACTATAGAGTGTATACACAACATTCCTGCCTGTACATGTGTGAGTATGACACCCCAATATAATCTATATACACACAGGGCCGGATTTTCCCCTAGGCACTGTAGACATGTGCCTACAGGCACCCTTCTTAGAAGGGCGCCCGTCATTATGAGGTTTTTTTTATTATTCCTAACACTGCCAGGTCTGTACATCGTATGGCCCTGACAGCAAGGTGTTTCCCACACAATCCAGTGGCTGCAGCAGGATTGTGTGTGAAACTGACAGGGAGACTCCTGATGGTTAGGTAGAGGCAGAGAAGCCACCCAATTACTCCACATACACCCGGTACTGCAACCCTCCAACCCCAAGTGCGCGCCCCCCTCCCCCGCCATGTATTCCGGGCTCCGCTTGCCCATCTGCAGGTCCGGGACCGACAAGGCGGGCACCGGCGGGTGGAGGGGAGGGAGAACCGAGGAGACACATCTGCTCTCCTCCCCTTCTTGTTGGTCACCCAGAAAGCGACATGTATGACAGCCAAGAAGGGATGTATTGCAATGCGATGTGCATTGCAATCAGTGTTAATTTTGGCAGCAAATTTCGATTTTCGAGTCTTAGGACTAACATGGCATTTTAGATTTAGATTGCATCTTCTGCAATTGTTTTAGTTTTAGTCGTATTTAGTCGACTATATCTCCAGGACATTTTAGTTGACTAAAATCATTTTAGTCGACTAAAACAAATTTTAGTTGTTTAAAATTGAATGGGTGTAGTTAAATTGTAATGCATTATTTAAGCATTTCTCTACAATTTCCAAACTCATTATATACTGCTGGAGTGAAAAATCGAATATGATATTATTTATGGTATTGCAGTATGAACATACACTACAGACCAGTGTTAATTTTGATGTCAAATTTCACTTTAGTTTTAGCCTTAGTCTTTTGACTAAAATTGCATTTTAGTTTTAGTCCCATTTTAGTCTTTTGACTAAAATGGCATTTTAGTTTTAGTCGTATTTTAGTCATCTCAATTGTTTTAGTTTTAGTCAACTAAAATGGTATTAGGTTAATTGACTAAAATGTTTTAGTCGGTTTTAGTCGACAAAATTAACACTGATAGCAATGGAGCCCATAGGACCCTGCATGTCTCATTAAAGAGAACCTGTCACCTAAAAATCATCACACAGGGGGCTTTTTGCAAAATATATTTTTTTCCCCAAAAAATAAAGTTACACCCAAGCACATAAAATCCCCTCCCAAAAAATGTTGTAGGCCCCCCACATATAGGCATGTACAAACGTAAATGCATGCGCCAGGGGCCCCTACACATGAAACCGCTGATTGCAATACACATGTTACATATCACTGCGAACAGAGGAGGTGGAGTGGCTTATATCAACTGCAGTACATGTTACTCGGATTGGAGTCGGGCAGAAGATGCTATACATTCTGAGATTTACGCCATCAATTATCTGATCTCTGGTAAGCCTGTGTCCATTGGGGTGTTTGACTCCCCGAATCACATTAGTGGAGGATTATATGGGTGTCATTTATGGAATATGAGCACTTGTCTTCACGCTTTGGATTGTGGATTTTGATATTTTTATGGACTGTTTTTTCACGCTATTTTATATTCATTTTTTATTTGTATTTTTTGTGTGCATGTTAAAGTCATAGCTAATCTTTTATGCACTTATTTGCAAATACATGAATTGTCATATTTTTTCACATTATTTGCGCTACTGTGAATTGATTGGTTTTCACCAAATTGCTTTTTCACATGTTTTGTTTACACATCCTCCTGCCTGTACATTTAGAACACCATCAACCTCCATAAAGTATATAAACCCCAGTTCTGCTTTTACACGTGTGAGTATGACACCCACCACAAAATACGTTTTCAATTATTACATTTTCTTTATGAAGAAAAACAATTTGATTAACATGTTTTATAACAGAATGAAAAGGAAAATGATGGGTATTTTTTATATAGTAAAAAAAATGGTTATTAAAAACAACCAAAATAAATTAACTTATATGTGTGTCTATTTGTCAAAAAAAAATTATATAAACGTTTATTTGGGAACACTATTGAATGACCGAGTAATTGTCAGCCAAACTATCACAGAACTAAAAACTGAAAAATGGCTTGGAAAAGAAAGGAAGTAAAACATGCTAGTACTGAGGTGGAAGCATGAAAATGAAAAAAGATTGAAAATATCTTTTGAAATTGCATCAAGAAATTAATGTATATATGCAATTGTAATAACTGAGATAACATTTACTTTATCAAACATTTATAGAAGTTCATTTTCCTAATAAAGTAAAATGATTTACAATTATGCTATGCTGCAAAAGTTTATATATATTGCTATTATTTTTTTTCCAGTTGCAGCCAATATGCTCCATTTGTTTTAATTTGTATGTATACTGTATTTAAATATGCTCTTACCCAAATAATTGACTCCTTCTTCTGGTGTAATTGTTCCGTATTTTACCATCATTTTGACAAAGTCAATAAGAGTTTTCATTATGGTTATTAATGTTTCCTTTTCTTTAGCATCATTTTCTATGGATATAATTGTGGAAATTAGATAAAACTAAAACATTTATAAATACAAATATAATTAGTCAAACAACTGATTTTAAATAAAATGTTATCAATATATTATCAATCACTGCACAGTTAAAGTAATCTTGCCATACCATATACAATTATAAGAAACATTGGCATACAAGTTCCTGTATAATGAGGTGCCAGTACAAACCATTTACCTTAAAGCCCCGTACAAACCATGCAAATTTTGGATGGGAATTTTCGTTCGACGGCCGATCGTCGGAAATTCTTACCGTCAGTATGCTCCTTTCGACAGCCAATTTTGATTTTTCGAAAGACAAAAAGCTGGTTGTGCAGACTAGAAAAAATGTTTTCGTACGGCAGCTCAGCGTCCAATTTTCGTATCATCAAAATCGTACGATCACGACTACGCATGTTCAGAAACGAAAAAATACATACAAAATTATTCAACACATCACATCACTTCTGATGTTGAATTCGGTCGTACGAAAATTTTTGTATCGTTAGTACGCTCTTCACTTTCGACATGAGACAAGCATCCAACAAAAACGGATGTTCTGTTGACCAAAATTCGCATCGTGTGTACGAGGCTAAACAATGCTAAGTGTCCTTGAAAACCAAACACTTTTTAATTTTTTTTACAAATATCAACTATCTGAAAAATAATAGGCACCCACCTCCTCCCCCATCCTTTTCAAAAGGTCACACGGGCATTGCATTATATGTGGATGTACGGATGTGGAATAATAGGCAGAATATACTGCAAATTTTAGATGCTGGTATAAAAAAAATAAAAAATAAGCTATAACACATTATAGCAGCTGTAATTGTATGCCAATTTTGCTTTATAGTTTTTATTTTATGAAGACAGGTTTTCTTTAAATGTAGTACCAATTTTCCACAAACAAAAAACAAAACATTAAATTGGATGACAAGAACATTAACTTTGTGACATCATCAGCCTGCCTTTCTGACTCAGCCAATCAGAGGAAGCTTTGTATTCATTGCCAGCAAACATTACTTTCTCTGAATGGCTGAGCGCTGATCAGATAGACTCTCCTGTGTTCTGGGTATGAGACAGGAAGTCTGGGCTCCAACCCGGAACACAGTGCTGTAAGCTGTATGTAGCCTCAGCTACATACAGTTTATATCGCACATCCAGCGGCTTCAAAGGTTAGTGAGGGACACAGCTTGCTTGGGCCCAGCTGGCCCAAACAAGCTATGTAAAGTCTAACAAAAGCTGAATTTAAGCTTTAAAGTAGACCTAAAGGCATTTTTTCTATTTGGATAGAGGAAGAAAGGGATATAACCCTGTCAATTTTACTTTTCCCACCTGTGTCCCATTGGGAAGATTTCCTTTCACTTCCTATCCCATAGCCAAAACAGGAAGCGGGAGGAAATCACTCCAAATTGAGGAATCCCTGGTTGTCACCTGTGTGTGCCCCCAATGGAAGACTTCCCCTATATTGTTCTGTGACAACCCAAATTTTTGGAATTTTCTTTTTTATTGCTCCGGCTGTGAAATATTCTGTCCACTTCCTCTCAGGAAACAGAGAGCATCAGTATGTTAACCCTGGCAACACGTTTTGGGAGCAGGTCCCACTTTCTCAAGCCTTGGCGGAATGTATCACAGCCGAAGCTCCGACTGCTGTCTCAGCTGAGCAGCGATGAAAAGGTGTTTGGCAGGTGTGGACAGGTGCCATCTTCTTACCAGATCTGCCAGAATCTGCTTGTGGACGACTTGTGGCGTTTCAAATGCCTGGGTATTCCCCATAACCCCAAGTTCCAGGACTTCCCTTATTGTAGTCTAGCTGTGTACTTTAATGCTTACTGTGAGTGCAATAGCTGCCTATGTTTTATACTATTTTAATAAAGTATTTTATTGCAGCAGATAGGTGCCCTTCCTTTCCCTCTATTGTTTAATTTGTCTATGCCACGGTTGTCTAACCTGTGGCCCATGGGCTGCATGCGGCCCAAGACAGCTATGAATGTGGCTCAATACAAAATCGTAAACTTACTTACTTTTAAAGGGCAAAATTAAAACCAAAATATCTAATGAGCACCTTGAGAATTCATTGAGAATTGCTACTTCATCCATCCAACCAGATATTGATGCTCTAGGTTATCAAAACAGAGTCAAGTATTGCACTAGTGTTATGTTGCCCTCTTTTACTTTTATAATAAAAAATATTACAAAAAAAAAAAATAATAATAATTTTTATTACTCAGATAGGTACATTATCTATATCAGTGATCGTTAACTTGTGATCTGCCCGACTTTTTCTGCTCATCAGCTATCCTTATTGTTAAGCTTTATACACAGCACAAGTGTTTTGGTCAGCTCAGGTTACAGCCGTTGTACTAATAATCCAAGGTTAGTACAGCTATCTCCCCTGCTGAGCTATTGTATTCTGACAGGGGGGGGGGCCCCCGCCAGAACACTCCGGTCAGTGCTCTCCGCCATTGGCTGAGAGCGATGATTGGAAGTCGGTTGGCAGATGGTTTTCGGTCCTGAGCCTTTGACAGAATCTGGTTGGCTTTTGTCAGACCGGCTGCCGTATGTTGGCCTGTTTCTATTCAACGGCTGATGCTGCAAGTTCAATAGAAAGCGGATTTAGCGGATTTTGTGTGTGATCCAAGACATTTCCTCTTCTTTAAATGTGGCCCAGGAAGGGCAAAACGTTGGACACCGGTCTATGCTGTTCCAGTGAAGGTTAATACAATGGTGTAGGAATAGGATCTAATAAGTTAGTATTTATCATATACCTGAATTAAGGCTTTTTATTAGTTGATAAAAGTTTGGGAAATATTGTAAATCTTCAAAGTTTTCTTCCAATGGCATTTCATTCCTCCTTTCCACATTAGGTGCTGGGGACCAGTCACTGTCAGCTACATTGGTGCTCTGTTCTGAGACTTCCTTCTCTTGTGGCTTTGTAGAGGCAAGCTAAAGTAAATAATATTGGAATTTTTATTATCATTATTTCAATGTTTTTATTTGATTTTCATAGTAAAGAATAACAAAACAAAAGTTGTGCCAATATATAAGAAAAGGAAGTTTCTCTTGCCCTTTGCCTATACATCAAGATAATGGATATGGACATTGAAGACATCTCATAACAACACATAAATGTCAAAACTGATCAAAAAGTAACCTTCTCACTGTCAGTGTGAGTGTATAAAATCCATTTAGCATTAAGATCAAGAGAAGAGGGGAAAAGAAGTAGAGGAAAGGAGGTAAAGAGATGAGATGACCCTTATCAAAAGGTAGGACCCACAACCCCGACCGCCACCATTTCGAAATATCTTTAGTCCAGCATGGCTCTGGGGTCTCCAGATAAATATCTGATCCAAGGGTCCCAGTCTTTTCAAATTGCTTAATTTTATCTAGAGAATTGCAGTCATACACTCATTTAGCATTATCCAAGAGAGTTTATGTTTGAGTTGTGCAAATGGTAAGCTAGCTGATTTCCATGACTTGGCAATAATGAATAAATATGAAGCAGCCGGTGGGGATGCATGCTGAGATTCCTGTCCTGGAACACCTATCCAGGATTCAGCGCAGTGGTCTATTTTGGGACCCAGTGTGGCCTTTTGATACAGTTACCCGTGGTAATTTGAGACACCACTGTTGGTCCTGTTTGATACATACCGTCTTTTTGGGGGGCTACAGTCACCCCCAACCCCACCGGCCCTGACCAGTGCACCCACTCTCGGTTTACTGGGATACTTTAGATACAGAGATTCCATATTCCTTGGGCTTCAATTTGTGTCCTGCTTGAACTCTACTGCAGGATCTCAGCAGGGACACACCCTGCCTTTTTGATTTGTTCTCATAATACAACTATATCTTTGTCTACTTGAAATCAAACCTGGCAAGTGCTGGCTGTAGTGTGATGTCTAAGTGATGTGTGTCTAGTGCTTTCCTAACATTAGAGCCAGACATCACCCACCCCCGTACGGGTCCTGAGGAAGCTCTGGGAAGCGAAACGCATCGACACACCAGCATGGAGGACATTCATAGTTACCAATATTTGCTAATCAAAGGCGATACTTTTAGCCTATTCTGCACACTGTATGTACAGAACTCTACCTCCTAATTGCTGGTTATATGAGTGGTGCTTTTCTGCCCAGTTTAGGGTGATTTTATGTACCGTATATACTTGAGTATAAGCCGAGTTTTTCAGCACATTTTTTGTGCTGAAAAAGGCCCCCTTTGGCTTATACTCGAGTCAGTGCCCACCGCATCTCGTCTGCGGGAGCCTGAAGTCTCTGTGGATGGTCTGAAAACTCTATGTATGTGTGCTGAACAGCACACATACATAGGCTGATGTGCACAGTGACTGCCATTGATTGGCTTGTCACTGTGCTGTGGGCGGGTCCGGAGCTGGAGTGCGGGTCGGAGCGGCTGACACGGAGTCCAACGAGGAGAGAAGAGGAGAAGAGAGAAGGCACTGTGCTCCCTGTCCCTGTGTAATGACCGATTGTCAGTGTAATGGCTCAGTCCCCTGTGTAAAGGACGATTGTCAGTGTAATGGCTCAGTCCCTGTGTAATGGCTGATTGTCAGTGTAATGGTTCAGTCCCTGTGTAATGGCTCAGTCCCTGTGTAATGGCTACAATACCTGTGTTCTGGCTACAATACCTGTGTTATGGCTGAGTCCCTGTGTAATGGCTACAATATTATTTTTGAAATTTACCAGTAGCTGCTTCATTTCCCACCCTAGGCTTATACTCGAGTCAATAAGTTTCCCCAGTTTTTTGTGATAAAATGGCTTATACTCGAGTATATACGGTATATGTTAGTATATGTCATGTATGTGATCAAATTGTTGTAATAAAGATACTTTTTTTACTATACCAAGTGCCTGTGGTGTGCCTGCAAAGTCCTGTTTAGTTTTTGAAGGAGTTGCTCCTTCAATCCTTCTGCATTAATCTTGGATGGTGGCACGGTGGGGGTCCTCCCTCGCGCTATATAAATATGAAGGTTATAAGGCGCCTCTATGCTTTGGATCCACCTTGCCACCCAGCATAGCCTGTTTTGGAGACTTAGCCAGGTTTACTTGGGTAAGTGAGTATATACAATTGTACACTCTAATCCAAAACCTCCGCACCTTTGGCCATCGCCACCAGACGTGGTACATTGTTCTTTTTTGTCCGCAGCCCCGAAAGCATAGAGGGGTTGCTCCCGGTACATAGGCTGCGATTCTCGCCAGGACCATGTACCGTCTGAGGAGCACCATGTAATTTGCTTCAATTATCAAGGTATTAGTAAGAGATCTTGAGGTCTACCGAGCCATGCTGCACCATCCGTCCAACTCTATCATTTCTTGGAGATCTAACTCTGAATTTTTTTTTAGAAAACAAATGTGTAGGAGATCTATGTTCATTCCATATGATCCCATGTACTTTATGTTTCTCCTGTTGTATAATAGCTGCATACTGTATTCATCTATGAATTTTCATGTGCCAAAGAAAAGAGTTAATAATTAAATAACAACATTATTCAGCATTGCAATTACAGCTGATAATTTGGATGGCAAACATTAACTTGGCCCACATTATGTAATCCCCCAGCGACATAAATATTATGCTATTTTTCAAAAAGGGTGGAGCGCGATGTAATGAGTCATCTTCTGGCATACATCGTATATGGGCTTCTTAGCATGCTTTATGTTTGCACTCATTTGTATATTCCATGACGACTTCTCTGCCCTTCATGATTTAACCACTTCCTTACTGGGCACTTAAATCTCCCTCCTGCCCGGACCAATTTTAGGCTTTCAACGCTGTCGCATTTTGAATGACAATTGCGAGGTCGTGTGACATTGTACCAAAACAAAATTTTTATCATTTTTTTTCCCACAAATAGAGCTTTCTTTTGGTGGTATTTGATTACCTCTGCGGTTTTTATTTTTTGCGCTATAAACAAAGAGCGACGGTTTTGAAAAAAAAATATATATATTTTTTACATTTTTGCTATAATAAATATCCAAAAAAAATATATAAAAAAGAAAATTATTCATCAGTTTTGGCCGATATATATTCTTCTACATATTTTTGGTATAAAAAAAAAAAATCGCAATCGGCGTATTTTGATTGGTTTGCACAAAAGTAATCACGTCTACAAACTATGGGAATAGATTTCTTGCGTTTTTAATTTTTTTTTTTTTTTTACTAGTAATGGTGGCAATCTGCGATTTTTATCGGGACTGCGATATTGTGGCGGACATGTCGGACATTTTTGATACATTTTTGGGACCAATGACATTTATACAGCGATCAGAAATTTAAATGTCCACTGATTACTGTATAAATGTCATTGGCTGGGAAGAGGTTAACACTTTGGGGGCAGTGAAAGGGTTAACAGTGTTCCCTGGGTGTGTTCTAACTGTGTGGGGGCAGGGCTGGTCGGGAGATAACAGATCTAACTGATCCCAGTGACAGGGATCAGTAGATCTGGTATGTCCCATTCACAGAAAGGAGAACCGCCGTGTTTACATCGGCGGTTCCCCGTTCTGCAGCTGCTACAAGTGATCGGCGGGTCTCGAGAGCGCACCGCCGCAGGCTGCGAGTGCGCGCGGGGAGCGCGCACAAGGCAGGACGTCCATAGACGTCCGCCGGGCATTTCAGAGCCATGCTGTAGCCGTCTTTTGGCTATAGCGCGGTCCTGAACTGGTTAAAATAATAAGAGCAACTCCACTTTTGTTGAGAAAAAAACATTCCCTTCTGGGTGATCTATGTGCATTGCAAGGATTTTAACAATCTGCGTTGCAGATTTCTACATTTTGTTATTCTGAAGAAATCTGTGTTTGTCTCTGTTCATGTTCTGAGTGAATCTAATGGGAGTGGTTTCATAATTATCAAACAGCTGCTGCACCTGCAGGTCTATAATGAGGAAATTGCAGGGTCTGTGTCCCTTTAGACGTGCTCCTATTGGGAGCATCTCACCAAAAATTACATTTTTGTTGCAGGGAATGCCTGACATCTGATTTGTATTTTAGCATAGACTTCTGGGAAAATCAGTGAGCCAATAAAAGCCAAATAAAAGCAGGAAATTATGTTTCTGGGGGACATTTTGTACACCATCTGTGTACAAAACACCTCCAGGTAGCCATATTGCATTTTACATAAAATTACAGCGCTGCAGATTGAAAAGGAAAGGTCATTTTCAATAACATTCAATTACAATATGACCTGTGTCACAATGTATATCCTATATTATTATATTTTATTTTGATAGTGGGGTTACCCTTTAAACTTCTGATATCGTGCAATAGATTTTCTTTGCAGCCCCTCTGCAACCTTAAAGAGCCCCAGATCATCAGCCAAACATGTTGGATAAAAGCAGTCATTTTTATTTTTAAAAATAGGCAAATGGAAAAATATCTTCAGAAAACAAAATAGTCCATAAATTGTTGGTACAACAAAATTAAAGGGTCGGCTCACCGCCACTCATCCCTACAGAGTGTTTGAAAGTTCCCGTCTGCCTCAGGGATCCCAAAAAGGAGGTCTCCACAGTTCAGCAGCCGTGTTTCAGCCACCAGCAAGCCCACATTGCTCACTGTGCTGTGCTCTGCATTACTCCACCCCACACAGACAGGTGCCGACTGTTTCCCTTTCTTTCTCTGCTCAGTAATCAGAGTTTGTAGGGTGTTTACAATCCAAGGGTCTCTCCGAACCTCCGAATTCCAGGCTCCTAATGAGGACTAACCAATCCAGAGACTACTGAAAATCAGTCCTCTCCTCTCCAACGGAACTACCGCGAGATTATAGTGGAGATTATATAACAAACATGCCAGGAATTCCAGAAATACCAGGTATGTCGCAGCAGGAGATATCTGCTATTTCTGAATTTCCTGGCATGTTTTCTATGTGAACACCGCTCTTTCCCTTGTCACAGCCATATCGGAGCTGCGCTCTGCAGTGTATATTACAAAATGGCTGTGACAGGGGAAAGCAGAGCGGTGTTCACATAGCAAACATGCCAGGGATTCCAGAAATAACTGCTATCATTGATGAGACAGCGGGCGGGGGGTTACTGCATTGATAAGAGGCACTGGTAGGGGGAATGGTGTCACCGCACTGATGGGTACTGATAAGAGGCACTGGTAGGGGGCATAGTGTCACCGCACTGATGTGTACTGATAAGAGGCACTTGTAGGGGGCATGGTGTCACCGAACTGATGGGCACTGATAAGATGCACTGGTAGGAGGCATGGTGTCACCGCACTGATGGGCACTGATAAGAGGCACTGCTAGGGGGCATGGTGTCACCGCACTGATGGGCACTGATAAGAGGCACTGGTGGGCACGGTGTCACCGCACTGATGGGCACTGATAAGAGGCACTGGTGAGCACGGTGCCACCGCACTGATGGGCACTGATAAGAGGCACTGGTGGGCATGGTGTCACTTCACTGATAAGCAGCACTGGTGGGAACGGTCTCACCGCACTGATAAGCAGCATTGGTGGGCACGGTGTCACCGCACTGATGGGCACTGGTGGGCAGGTTGTCATCGTACTGATAAGCGGCACTGGTGGGCACGGTCTCACTGCACTGATAAGTGGCACTGGTGGGCGCGGCGTCACTGTACTGATAAGCGGCACTGGTGGGTACGGTGTCCCCGCACTGATGGGCATTGGTGGGCACGGTGTCACCACACTGATAAGCGGCACTGGTGGGCACGGTGTCACCGCACTGATAAGCAGCACTGGTGGGCACTATGTGACTGCGCTGATGGGCACTGATAAGTAGAACTGTGTGACCGCACTGATGGGCACTGATAAGTGGCACTGGTGTGACCGCACTGATGGGCACTGATAAGCGGCACTGATGAGGCTGCACTGTTTACTGACACCGTACACTTCCATATATCTATAGGAGGGATTTCCACCATCCCTGCAAAGTTTAATTTTTATGTCTTATTTTCAGTGTGATGTGTGTTACATACCACAGAGGCCGGTATTGTGGTGATATTGAAGTTTATTGAAATTTCCATACATTAAAGGGTTCCACCATTATTGTGTTATTGATCAGTAAGTTAGCGCTGCACTTTTTTGTGTTTTTCTCATGCTGACATTTACTTGTGTCACATGCTGATATAAAACATCATGGCTCTTTCTTTCTGTGGTGCGGCTAGGGATGTTCTCTTATACACCACACCAGCACTGATTGTTATAACTATCTCAAATCTGCAGTAGGAGGAGGAATATTTCTAATACTGAATCACAGCAGAGTACAATGGGTAAAATATATTATTATGGGATGTGTGTACAGATCAGTAATGATTGCAGAAAGCTAGTAAGGGCAATATGTTGATCTCCTTGTGGCTGGAGGGGAGAGAACAGACATGTTGTGTGTCACTGGCTAGTGGGCCTGGCTATAGAATGAGGGGCGTGATTTATGTTGAAGTGGGCTTGTTCACATTTACATGTACGTGTACCTCCCACATTCACTGCAATATGCAATGCATGATGGGAAATGTAGTGTAAACAGAAAGAAGAGGATATGATGCAATCGCTCTTCTAACAGAGCCTGCCTTGAAGAATATATAATGCATCATTCGAACGAGAAAGAGTACTTCCTGTAAATTAAATTGGACATATCTCTTCAAAGGTAAGGAATTTCACAAATGTAATAACTGTTTAGTGTAGGGAGGTGTACTTATGGGGGATTTTTTGAAAATCCCGGAGTTCTGCTTTAAGAGGACCACAGGACCCATCCCTGTCATCCTATACACCTTTAGACAAAAACAACCTCCTACAAAACAACCCAATAGCTCCTGTGCGAATATTCAAAAGAGTTACACAAACTATGCAGGCAAACGAAAGCACTACACCCTTTTAAATAACTCAATATCTGTAAACAGCCCCTGTAAAACACTTTTAATTGCATGGCTAATGGTGCAAAAAGAAAAACGAATAAAGAAAGCCATATCATAGAGCCATAAAATCATTAAAAGAACAATATGAATGAACCCTCAATAAAGTGCAATATAACAATGAGAAAAATCATGCAAAAATCAGCACAAATAAACTAAAACACAAACAGAGTGCAAATAGTCCAAAAACACAGAAAAGTGTCCTCCAAAATCGCAAAGTGCAATATTAGTCTATCACGCTGACGGTAAAGATAAAAGTTTTGCTTTTGGTTATATTTTAATTCCAGAACATCTAACAAAAACTTCAATACAAATCTTGGTGGAAAGATCCTATGATCTGTTTTCAACATCCAACTGCGATGAGTCATGTGATCTACTATTCAACCCAAAAGATAAATCACATCTTTTCTTACATCTTTTGTACGGGTACACAATGACTACACATGAAGCTGTAGACCAGATAAGGGTTGGAGTTGAATCCAATGGAGTTGATCACATAAAATGTTCATCTAGACAGGCATCAGTTCGCTAGCTAGAAAGAGTAACATTTTTTCTAAGGTCTTTATTAATGGGAAAAATATAATACAGAATTCACTTTGGGTGGAGGCATTCTGAATGGTTATCTGCCAGTTCCAGAAAAAGAGCATATCTGCTAGTTTTCAGAGGCAGAACTAACCAACAAAATGTTTTTGCCCTTCAGAAACAAAATTCCCAAACTGCTGATTCTCCAGAGCTTATTATTTAGCAGTGATCTGAATGAATCTGCAGCAAGGTAGCCCTCTCATGTGTGAAGTTCACATGCCTTGTATGAATAATAATATGTAAAGCCAGGGCTTTTTTCTCAGAGAATAGGATTTGGAACTCACCCTCCCCGCCCGCAACGCCGCCCAACCTCGCCCAAAACCCCACCCCCCAGCTCTCCCACCTGTTCACAATCCCCCCCAGCTCTCCCACCTGTTCACAAATCCACCACCCACCCCCAGCTCTCCCACCTGTTCACAAATCCTCCACCCCCCCCCCCCCCAGCTCTCCCACCT
>BLSH010185965.1:1790420-1805956 GCA_018402905.1 Glandirana rugosa
CCCCACCCCCCAGCTCTCACCTCCCCCACACAAAAAGCTCTCTTACCTGTTCACAAATTCTTCTACTCCCCCACACCTCTTGCAGAATGTAGCCGGCTCCAGCACCACTCTGTTAGTTGTACCCAGGCTTTTTTTCAAAGCCAGTGACGTTCCTGCAGCTCTGCCTATAAGGAATGTACTACAGAACCAAGGAGGAGTTTCACAGCACTGCAGTTCACTCGGCTCCATGCTACACAGTGGTGACAGGCGGTGGGCAGAGAAAGAAGCTGCCTCCCCAAGCCCCAGCCATAGCTACAAAAAAATGTTGGCGCTTGCAGCGTCAGGACCTGGGACGGACATCCATTCAGCATCATGTGCCCTGGGATCAGTGCCAACACTAGCACACAGAAGCTGGTAGAGAAAGCAAGTCCTCTACCAGCTTCTGTGTTACGTGACAAATGGGAGAGGACAGTGCTGCCACAGGTGGCGGAACTCCGTTCCTGCACGTTCCAGCAGGAAAAAAGCCATGTGTAAGGCTATGAAGTATTCATTTGCTACATAAAAATAACTGCAAATTCTGTCAGGAGGAACTTGGAAAACCCTGAAGAAGATTGGGAGGAAATATACTCTACCATGCCCAAGACCTCATTTAAATTTCTAGCCTTAGATAATTCATATAAAGTCCTTATGTGATGGTATGACACCCTCTAGAATTGCTAAATTTGTACCCACTACTCACAGCTCCATTTTTGAACTTGTGGACAGGAATATAGAGGGGGAGGAAAGAGAGGCGCCAGGTGGGCATGGTGTAGCACAATTTATTAAAAGGTATAAAATATGAACAACAATTGCACACACATAGCATGGGGGAGACAGACTCGGATCAGGAATGAATGTTCAAAGACAGTCTCAAAAGTGCAGAGGTCTGGGATCCAAGGAGGATCTGATTCCTTGCAAGCCAAGTCCAGCTACAGTGTTCAGGATCACTGTGTGGAGCACGGATGCCAGAGTGCACGGAGACCCCCGTTAGGTAGAGATGAAACCGGGATGGAATTCCGGGTGGAGAGAGTGTCTTCTGCCATCAGGTGTGTACTGTCAGCCCAGCAATAGCCAATAGGGGATACGTTTCGAGGGCAAACCACGCCTTCTTCATCAGCCTCAAGGTTTCATCTCCACCTAACGGCGGTTCCCATGCACTCTGGCATCTGCACTTCACACAGTGATCCTGCACACTGCAGCTGGACTTAGCTTGCAAGGAATCAGATCCTCCTTGGTTCCCAGACCAATGCACTTTTGAGACTGTCCTTTATCATTAATTCCTGGTCCGAGTCTGTCTCCCCCATGCTATGTGAGTGCAATTGTACATAATTTTATACCTTTTAATAAATTGTGCTACACCATGCCCGCCAGGCACCTCTCTTTTTTCCCCATCTTTTTCAGTTTGTGGATCCCCAGTCTATTCTGAGAAGGCAAGCCTCGCAGTGTATGACTTTCCTAACCTCCAGGAATTCAGTTGTTTTTAGAAATACCTTGTTTAACCTTTGAATTGTACTGATGGTTTATATTACTTAACATAATCCCTTTACACTCAGGGCATTTTCCCAAGGGTAGCACTGATAAATGTCTTTTTTTGTGTATGGACAGGAATGTACAATGCTTCATATATGGTGGTCGTGTCCAAAGACTTGAAGACTTTGGAGCTGACTTTTGATTTACACAGTACTGGACTGTAACCTGTGCAATGGTCTTCATGGATTTCCTACTCCCAAGCGAACCAGAGAGTACTACATCTTTGAGTTACTAAAACACTCCCCGCTACCCTCCCACTCTTGAGCTTCTCCTTTCCCTCTTCTTCAAATCTCTGCATCCCATTGTCAACCAATGGTGCCATTGTGACAGTAATGGTTGTTTTGTAGACACATACCAATGTTAATTAAAACCCTTGTCCCCTTCTAAGCTAAAAACTTTGAATAATCATACGTGTTCTAATATCTAATAATGTAACATACGATGCTATAACAGTAACTAACGTAACAATATCTTCTTGATTAGACACATCTTACAGCTCATTGTATCTTCTTCATACAGTATAAAAAAGAAAAAAAAATTCTGGGGCCTTTACCCTCTCATATTTGTATTTAAAAATATCAATAAATTAAACAAGAAAATAACTGCAACCCCCTTTTCTGCTTTGTGAAGAATGATATGGAGATTGCAGAACACAGTTATTATTAACCTGATATCTAATCAATATGTGAGGCATCTTCAATAAAAGCTTTAGTAAAATAATTATTTCATAAGGCCAGGCTCTGCACTCTATCCTCCATTCACCAATCAGGATCAAGAAACTTACCATTCTCCCCTCCTGCTTCTCTTCAATATTGACATCTGTTTTGACTGCAGGATAATCCACATCTTCTGATCCCTTTTCACGATTTTTAGCCTCATTAGCAATTAACTGTTGTAAAACAACAGCCACCTCATCTTCTAATGCGTATGCCTGGCTTTCTGTAATCTGGTAAAAAAAGGACAATGCTCATTAAACTATACTTAGTTCATTACATCATACTGTTGAATCAGCCCAACAGTAATGCTGCCAACTGCAGGGCAGGCCAAGTGGACCATTTATTTTACTGTCTGTTTAAAGGAAATCTGTACTGAGGAAGTATCGAGGATGCCATTGATGACAGTTCCTTAGCCATCATGCTGATCCAGTGGCTTCAGTAATTAGTCACTGAGATAGAACAGGTTTGCAGATTAGTAGCTGTGACTCCACACTGATCTGAGTAATCACTGTCTCAGAAAATACTGAAGAGAGAGACAGATACAACTAGAGTTATCCAAACAATGAAAGCACCTTACAAGGTACGCAGAAGTCAAAAACTTAAAAAAATCAACATGGTATTTAACCCCCGCCCCAGTGTCCCTTTAAATAGTTTGGAACTCCTGGGGGCAGGAAGGATTGGCGATCTTGTAACCACTGTCGCAGTGGTCACATGATGGGAAGCCGGTCCCGCTGGCTACCGATCATTACCCCAGACTGAGAGCTGTCTTTGACAGCTCAGTCTTTATGCTGAGAAGCATATGTGTGGCATGTGGGCGTTACAGCCCACCCTTTTGTCGCCACAGATATGTGTTTTGGTCAGTTGTAAGGGGGTTAAAGAAGATCATCCCTCCTTATAACATTTTTTTCTTTTTGGTCCTTCCGCCCCCCTCTAACAAAAAATCTGAAAAAATTGTATTGAAATGTGTACCCTTGGGTGTTTTTTTGTGCTGCAGGGCAACCCTTCCTGCTTTTTTGGCTTAGACTGGGCCCCACTGCCTCCTGGGATTGTTAAGTCACAGCTGTCCCAGGGGCCAGCGTGCTGTACATCTGTGCATTCACACAAAACGTTGCAAGCAAATAGAGTCCCCATACACCAGCACTGGTGGCGCTGTGCGCGTGCACAGATACCCTCTCCCCCCCATGTGTGTGCAGGTTCTTCCAGGTATTTTGGACGTGGCAGGGACTGTTGGCGCATCTGCGCACTCACCAAACTTTTAAGATGGCATCATGGAAGAGAGAAAGGGGAGGGAATGGATTTGCCATTGAAATTCTGCTTTCGTTTGCCCTGCCTCTCCGTTCATTGAGAAAATGCAAAGCATTCTTTGAAAGGCACCCATGCTGAGAGGCCGACCTCCTGTGTTCAGAATGCATCAGGCCAGCTGATCAGCTTGGGGGTTGGAAGTAAGAGAACATTACTGGAATAGTTGTAACTACGCCAGTGATTTTCAGGTAATAGGGACATCGACCAGGTATGGTATATATACAGTTACATTGATCCAAGCTGGATCAATGTAACTGTATAAAATAACCATACCTGCAATTCTTCTTTAAAGAGTAACTCCACTTTTGCTGAGAAAAAAACATTCCCCTCTGGGTGATCTATGTACACTGCAGGGATTTTCACAAACTTTGATGCAGATTCATACCTTGTGTTATTCTAAAATTATAGCTATTTGATTGTCTGTGTCCATGTTCTAAGTGAATCTGTATGGAAGCGGTTTTATAATTATGAGTCAGCTATTGCACCTGCAGGGCTCTAATGAGGAGAATGGCAAAGTCTGCATCCCTTTAGGCATGATTTCCCTTTGTGTGCATCTCACCAGAAAGGACATTTTTGTTGCACGGGATGCTCAAAATCTAATTTGTATCTTAATGCAGACTTCTGGCAAAATCAGCAAGCCAATCACACAAGCAGGAAATGACATTTTCAGGGGGCGTTCTGTACACCATCTGTGTACAGAACTCCTCCAGGCAGGCATATTGCATTGCATTTTACAGAAAATTACAGCGCTGCAGATTGAAAAGGAAAAGTAATCTTTAATAAAATTCAATTTAAATATGACTTGTGTCGCAATTGTATATGTTATGTTAATTTTTTTTTTTTTTTTGCAATTTTTTTCCCCATGAAAGTGGAGTTACCCTTTACGTAAATCTGTGTTCATTTCCATCATCCAATTATGTGCATATGTACATTTCCTAGCACATGATTGGATTTTGAAATTAGATATTGCTTCATTATATTCACTGTGAGCACTCATTATCCCTTTAACAAATCTGCCCCGTAGACATAGATTAAACTTGAAAAAGTTTGGCTCTCAGTAATATCAGAATTTTATGCATCCTATATAGATAAGAAGTTCAATAACACAATGTCACAGTGACTCAAGCCATTTTCTCCTGTAAAATGCTGTGAATTTCAGCTATTTTAATAAAAGTGATAGTAGTCATCGGTAGAACTGCTGCCAATGTTTTCCTCTCCTCTGTCTTAGTCACCCAGCTCGTGTCCTACAAGTCAGGATAAGCATTGGCTGTCTCATTTCCCTGCTGCTGGTGGAATTGATTTATTAAGCCTCCTGGCGTCTAATTTCTTCATTTATTGTCTGCAGACCTGCCTGAGACGTGCTGCAGCTCTGGCTCTAGATCTTTAACTTCCTGTATTTCCCAGCACTGTAACTTAAGCTGTGTGTGCAGACCCCTCTAAATAATATTATATTTTACAGTCACCTCCAAGATCAAAGTTTTTTCTTTGTTGACCTTCTCTGCTGAAAAATGCAACCTTAATATGCCATAAAAAAACATCAAATATCCATTTAATGGAAATTTACCAGTCCAACACTGCAGTCAGCAGAACAAAAATAATTACTTTTCAAGAGTTATTAATGCTGAACTCCAGGGGAGCATCAGAAAGATTTAAAATTTGTTTACCACAATTTTGCAAAATTATGTTTAATTCTGTTCAGCCTGTCTTGGGAGCCCTTCCCTACCAGTTAGCACAGCCAGAGACAGGTCCTCCCTGCAGACTGCTCTAATAAATCAATATGTCCCGCACTGGGACCCACCCCAGTTTGTGACTGGATAATGAAAGAGCAGCAATATTCTAATTAGTCTTCCACCCATTCTGTAGCCATATCTACAAAGGACACAATGCAAAGCACCACCCACCCCTAGCTTGAGCACTGCTGTATAGGGGACCATAAGGCCTTGTTCAAATTGACATACTTAAAGCGGAGTTCCACCGTTCCACGAGCGTTTGTAAGTTTATTAAAGGTCAGCAGCTACAAAAGGTGTAGCTACTGACTTTTAATAAACAGCCACTCCCCTGTCCCCCGGTCCTGCAATGGGGCCCCCTGGAGCCTCGCTCGTCTCCCCCTTCCCTCCATTACTACTGTGGGCGCCCGGCGGTAATAGCTTTCAGATTCACGCCGGGCGCGCAGCACTGCGCATGCGGGAGTAGCACAATTATAGTGGTCAGGCAATATTCTGGGACCTGTGACGTGTCCCAGAAGATTGCTAGGAGGGAGGGGCCGCCTAGGAGGAGAGGAGGAGTTACCTAGGCGGCCCAGAAACGGAAGGAGGGGGAGGAACAAGAAGTACCTGTCAAAACCAGGTACACCCCCCCCCAAAAAAAATGACATGCCAAATGTGGCATGTAAGGGGGTGAGGAGCACACTTTTGAGTGGAACTCCGCTTTAAAGTGGATTCCTACCCCCCCTCAGGTGTCACATTCGGCACCTTTCGGGGGGGGGGGAGAGGATACCTGTCTTTGACAGGGGTCTTTTTCTCCACATACGGGAGCCCGGGCCGTGGCCGCTGACGTCAGCAGCCCGGCTCCCTCCTCCTCCCTTCGTCGCTGGGCCAGTAGGGGCCCGGCCACGAAGCCGAAAGGCTACACTTCCGGGGTTCCCCTACCCTCAATGGCAGCGGCAGCACTCAACCAGCCAATCCGAAGAGCGGTGGTGGTGCCGACATCGCTGGACTCCAAGACAGGTAAGTATCCTAATGTTAACTACACCGGCTTCATGGGCACTGACAGCTCATCACTACAGAGGTAAGCACAGCAGAGCCTGGCGGACAGGGGGTGTGGAGGGTGTAGGGTGTTAGTTCACCTTTTCATTTTTTTTGACATGGTGAACTAACCCACTTTAACCTTACACCCGTGTAACAGCAATATTTTCCTGCATTGGGATGCACATGTGTTTTTTGCTGCCCTAATAATGTTAATTGAGATGCAGCAGCTGCACTGACCCAGCCAATGCTCCCAATCTGACATCTGTGCAGTTGCACACTGTCTGTGTTCGGGGCCGTACACCCAAATTCACACAGCTCTCAAATTAATTATTATTATTTCATAACTCAGAACATTAATATTTATCAAAGTATTTTATATTTAGTAGCTGTGTTTTTAACGTACTGTTAGTGTAAAATATTATTGGATTACCATATTGATGACACAAGAGTCTCACAGCAGCCAGATGTATAGCAAATTGTAGTTTATATGAAACCAGCGTATTTATTATTTTCTCACGTTCCACATTGCAGTGATTTACAATGCGAATGCAAAAGCTTGCATGGAGTCCATATATACAACCAGGGGTGCATGTTTAATATTTAAAGTGTGAGTTAATTTTTTCAGAAAAAAACTAAAAAGATAAACTAAAATCCCCTTCCCGGTCCCTGTTGTACTTATCTCCATGGGTGGTGAGATGTCAGTGCCCACGCAGCTGGTTTAGCGTTCTGGGGATTTGAAATCCCAGCTATTCTCCCTTTTTTTCTTCAAGGTTTCCAGGATGAATCAGAGCAATTCTTGGTGTCTGTGCTGATCAATCAGAATCGCTCTGCGCCATCCCAGGAACCCTGCAGAAAAAGAGGGGAGGAGAGTGAGGATTTCACATCCCCCAGACCGCTACACCAGCCTCCTGTGCACATCGGAAAATGGGGGGTGTAGGGTGTTAGTTCACCTTTTAATTTCTTTGATTAACTCTTTAAAAGGAAAACTGTAATAAAAGCTGCAATTGCTAGTTGCATGGCTGCCTTGGTGACTCTTTTGCTTGAAGTCTTTGAGTCCCTAGCTCAGAATCATTTTGCCATTAAGGACATTTAATGTTCCTGATCTGCTATTCTCTTGTTCTATTCAGAAGATATTAATACCAGTAGGTCAGCATAAGAGTCAGGGCACTAGCATTTTCAGAAGGACGTCAAGCAATGGCAGTCTCCATTTTTTTCGCACTATGAGTTAACTGTAAAGTTTAAGATCATTTTTTTTTTTTAAATCAGCACAAGGGATGGTACTTTTCAGTGGCGGCCCGTCCATTAGGACTCCAACTGCGTTTTTTTGTTTGAAGCACATGATTGGAGCCAGAGGCTCTGATTGGCTTCAAAAAAGGGTGGACTCTTGGCGCAGAGCATTCCACCCTGATCCTACCCAGTTGTGTGACAATAGCGAATTAATATTCACTATTGTCTTCCTGATTCTGCTCCCGGCCAATTAGGAAGCTGGTCCTGAGACCTGATTGGCCAGGGAGTCTCAGGACCCACTTTCTGTTCGGCTAAAAGGAGAAGCCCCGGCTCTTCCCAGTCAAGCTCATTGCTTCATCTCAGCTTGGCTCGGATCCCATCTGCCTCTTTACGGTAATGCCTCTGATCGCGGCCTCCTGACCATCTCTTGGGGGGGGGAAATTGCGGCCTCCAGCCGCCACTGGTACTTGAATTAAATGTGTCCCTTGTGCTGGTGGCTGCAAAGTAAGCAAACAACTACTTAGAAAATATGCCTAATCACTTACCAGACCCAGATTTAGGAGCTTAGAAACAATCTTATCAAACACTCCTCTGTCATTTTCTTCATAAATTCTCATTGCAATCTTCTGAACAATATCTTCTGCAGTTAACGGGGTTCCATCTAATTGGTGGAGACCATCAGGATCATCTAAGGGAATAAATAAAATTCTAATCTGTTCTACTGTCTGGATCTTGGTTATAAATACAACTTAGATCATAGCTAATGGTGGTAACATTGCATTCATTAGTACATGGTTTTAGTTTTGGGCTCCACTGTTTATAATCGCTCCTAGCTCATCACCATTCATAGGGCATCATACATAAAGAAGGCAGAATTTACTGATCTATTTCATTTACATAAGGAATTTGTTTCAGTTTTGTGCACTGCATATACAAACGCACTTGAGAAAGAAAGAAATTAAAAGCGGTCTATAATTAAAAGGCTAAACCAAAACTGGACTTCACAAATACTTGAAAAGAAGGTGAATTACTGTAAACATGCTCTACATTTCCTATGAACTTGCAATTAAATTTCAGTTAATCTTAACAGAAGCCTGTATATAAATGAAGACTGTCTGCTTTAACCCTTTCGCTGCCATAGCCGTTTTGCACACATGTTTAAAAAATAACCCATAACACATAACCCCAAAACATTTAATATTTTCTGAAAGTAGACACCCTAGAGAATAAAATAGTTGTAGTTCCAATTTTTTATGACACATGATATTACCGCAAAATTTCAGTAAAAAACATATTAACGTGAATTTTAGGGCAAACAAACACAATAAATTACCCAAATTTTTGGTACAATATGAAAGACGAAGTTCCACCGAGTAAATAGACACCCAACATGCCAAACCTTAAACTTTTGTACGTACCGTGAAATGGCGTCAAACTTCAGTACCCTATATTTTCTATAAACAATGATTCAGAAGCCCCCTATAAGTATCAGTTTAGCATTACAGAGGAGGTCTTGTGTTAACAAGATAAATAAGAAATACTGCGCTACCGCTAATGTGAGAGATAAAGCAGCCATCACGACAATGATAACCAAATTGTAGACAAACTAGAATAGAAAAAATGCGGCGCTACTAGACAAAGTGTTTAAACACAATACAGTCCAAAACTGATACAGATAATCCTCCAGTGAATTAATAGTGAATTGCAGTCCAATATGAAATTCTGTGACTTCCACCCACATGCGATGTTGACTACCACCAACCGGAGTATAAATAGGTACTCTTACCAGAAGACAATAGATTAAAAGCGTATCATCACTCAATATCAATCGTCATCAGGGAGCTTCATGCCAACCGTCACAGGTATACGTCACAATATTCTTTATGTTGAAGTACTTGTACCAATAGACTCAGCGAGGATTTCAGATATTAAGAAGTAATGTACCTCATAATATCTGAAATCCTCGCTGAGTCTATTGGTACAAGTACTTCAACATAAAGAATATTGTGACGTATACCTGTGACGGTTGGCATGAAGCTCCCTGATGACGATTGATATTGAGTGATGATACGCTTTTAATCTATTGTCTTCTGGTAAGAGTACCTATTTATACTCCGGTTGGTGGTGGTCAACATCGCATGCGGGTGGAAGTCACAGAATTTCATATTGGACTGCAATTCACTATTAATTCACTGGAGGTCTTGTGTTAGAATTATTGCTCTCACTTACATGTGCATTGCAATCGCCGGTTTCACGCGTAGGCGGCCCAACGCATGCATTTACGGTCGTGCATGTGGGGGATTTTATGTGCTTGGGTTTAACTTTATTTTTTGCAAAAAAAAAAATTTTTTAACTTAACTTTTTTTTTTCCATCACATAGGGGACAAAAAGTTTTTTTTTGGTGACAGGTTTTCTTTACTGAGATATGCAAGGTCTAAAAGACCCTGCATGTCTCCCCTGTCCTCCACTGAATGTTTTGCAATGCAGATCGCATTGCAAAACATTATTTCCAGGCTGAGCGAGCCAGGGACACCGAGAACTTGACCCGGAAGTGATGTCAGAGGCGTCGCTTTCCGGGGTCACACAAAGAAGGGGAGGAGAGCAGACGTGTATCTGCTCTTCTCCTTGCCCTCTAGCCACCCCTGTAGCATCATTTTTTGATAAACCCACAAAACTGAAAACCGGAAGTGACGTTCCGTCGCCGCCATGTTGCTACATCCGCATTCGTCCGCACTAAGGATACAGAGAGAAGGCAGCAAGCGGACATCTTCGTACACCCACCGGAGTTTTTAATTTCACACTTATTTTTAACAGTAAACGGAGCTTACATACTGAAATACAGTATATAGAAATATGTGACACTGCAAACCTGCCCATCAAAACAGTGTCAAAAATTTCTATATACTGTATTTCAGTATGTAAGCTCCATTTACTGTTAAAAATAAGCGTGAAATTAAAAACTTCGGTGGGTGTAAAAAGATGTCTGCTTGCCGCCTTCTCTCTGTATCCTTAATGCGGACTAGTGCGGGTGTAGCAATATGGTGGATGGAACGTCACTTCCGATTTCCAGTTTTGTGGGGTTATCAATAAATATGGCTACACCGCCACCCGACATGACTGTCCCGAGCCTGCAGATGGGCAACCGGAGCCCGGTAAGCATGGTGGGAGCGCGCCGGTACCAGGAGAGCGTGAGAGCGATCACCTGACAGGCAGGAGGCTGCCTGTCAGTTTCACACACAATCCCGGAGGCTGCAGCTAATGGATTGTGTGTAATACCCCCGCCGTTAGGTCCATATGATGTATGGACCTGGTGGTGAAAGGGTTAAAGCAGTGTATTCTTTATGAAACATAAAAAATGCATTGTACTAAAAATAATTTAAAATCTGTCCAAATACAACTGTAGAAATACAAAATGAGAAATTCATTATAAAACATTTTACCAATATGTTTGCAAAATGTAGATATTCTAATTAGGAAATCATGCCTACCTAGCATGACTTGAATATTCATATATAATATGGCAATAAAGTGTCAAAATCAGAAATAATCCATGAAAAATCATACAGTATGTAACTAAGGCATTCCCCACAGTTATATAAGCAATCTTGAAATTCCACAAATTACATTTTTCACATGAAATAATAATAATAATATGGTAATGAAGAATCCTATGCATAAAATTGACTCCCATTGTATATTTTTCCAGTTAGGAAAAATAGGGGAAACTACAGAAAGCTTAAAGTAGAACTACGGGCAAAACATTTTTTTTCATTTTCAAAAGAGCAAAGGTGGGTTATAACCCCTGTAAGGTTAATTTTTGCCATCTTTGTCCCATTGCGAAGATTTCCCTTCACTCCCTGTCCCATAGCCAAACAGGAAGTGAGCAGAAATTCCTGCAAATATAGGAAATTTCTTGGGGACCCCCAGGTAACCAGAACTAGGAAGATTTCCCATCTAATACTTTTCCGGGCACAACCCAAAATGTGGGATTTTCTTTTACTTTAATTTTCAATGATAATGGTAAACAGGACAAATAGAGAGGGTGAATGTCCTTAACCACTTGCCAACCGCCCACCGTGGCTTGATGGCGGCAAAGCGGTTCGTTAACACGAAACACCGTCACCTGACAGCGGCCGCAAGCATTGTGAGCGTGCGCGCACTGCTGGAGGCACACTCACTGTGTTCCGGGGGAGCCAGGGAGCAGGTAGGGTGGACTCGATCTCCGCCAGCTACCCACGATGGCCCCCCACAGTGAGAGAATGGAAATCTGTGTATGTAAACATGGATCTCCATTCTGACAGAGGGGGAAGGGCTGTGATCACAGGCTTCCTGTATATGGAAGCCGTGATCACTCCCTGCCAGCGCAGCCCCCATACAGTTAGAACACACTGAGGGAACACAGTTAACCCTTAGAGCGCCCCCTCCAGGTTAACCCCTTCACTGCCAATGACATTTACACTGTAATCAGTGCATTTTCATAGCACTGATCGCTGTATAAATGCAAATGGTCCCAAAAAAGTGTCAAAATGGTCCGAAATGTCCTCAGCAATATCGCAGTACCACTAAAAATCGCAGATCGCCGCCATTACTAGTAAAATATATAAAAAAAAATAAAAACCCCAGAAATGAATTCTCATGATTTGTAAATGCGGCAACTTTTATGCAAACCAATCAATAAACGTTGATTGAAATTTTTTTTTAACCAAAAATATGAGGAAAAATAGAAACCAGCCAAAACCGATGAAAAAAACAATTTTTTATTTATTTATTTTTTTTTTGGATTTGTATTTTAGCAAAAAGTAAGAAATATTGATTTTTTTGCAAAATTGTCGCTCTTTTTTGTTTATAGTGGTGATCAGAAATAACGCAGAGGTGATCAAATACCACCAAAAGAAAGCCCTATTTGTGAGAAAAAAAGGACGCAAATATCGTTTGGGTACAACGTCTCAGGACTGCACAATTGTCAGTTAAAACGATGGAGTGCCGAATCACAAAAAGTGCTCTGGTCCTAACATGGGAAATCCTTCCGGGGCTGAAGTAGTTAATGAAGACACGGACAGCAATAAAAACTGACAGGGGTTCTAATCCCTCTCTACGCTATCCAAAACTAAAAACAAAAAAAAGTTTTGCCTTTAGTTATTCTTTAAAAGTCTTGCATGTTTAAGTTGTCTATGAGATGCAATGGTCTTCAAGGAATGAAGCTCCTTTGTTTGAAAGGTGTTTTGTGACTTCCTACTTGTGGGTTTCAGAATTAGTAATAAGTATTGCTGGTGAAAATCTGAAGAATCTGAGAATTCTAGTATAATGGACATATCTGGCTTCATCATATAAATATATAAAAGTGGTGGGCTGCTTGAATCAATAGCAAAATACCTTCATCTTTATAATCCAGTCCACTTTTGGTGGAGTCAAAATACTCCACCGGCTTCAAGCTCTTTGTTGAGTCTGCATCCTCAGTGGCGCTCTTCTGGCCATTAGTTGTACTTATTACTCCACCACTTCTTTTCACATTTTTCTCTTTTTCTGCCACTGACATCAAGAAACTCAAGTCATCCACAAGGGAATCATTTTTTGTTTCTACAGGACAACAAAATGAATAGAAATTTAGCATCTTCATAACTGCATAGCAATAAAAATGTTTCCTTTGCATGTCTATTATAACTTACCTGTGCTTGCGCCTCTGCTCACTGTGTCAGCCTCAGCAATCTTTTTAGGGAGAGGATTAAAAAACAGTATTAACTTGATGCATTATTCTTGGTGATTTGTATTATTATCTTTTTTTTTTCTCATTAGCATTCTTCATTGTGACCGGTGCCCCGATCAAAGTCACTTTTAAAGAGTAACTCCACTTTTGTTGAGAAAAAAACATTCCCCTCTGGATGATCTATGTACATTGCAAGGATTATAACAAACTTTGTTGCAGCTTCCTACATTTTGTTATTCTGAAGAAATCCCTGTGTGTTCCTCTGTGCCTCTGTACTGAGTGGGTCTAATGGGAGTGGTTTCATAATTATCAATCAGCTGTGCAGCTGCAGAGCACTAATGAGGAAATCTACTGGGCCTGCATCCCTGTAGACGTGCTCCTATTGAAATTTTTGTTGCAGGGGATGCCTGAAATCTGTCTTGTATCTTAGGCTTGATTCACACTAATGCAATTTGCTTTTCAGCGTTTTTTCACTGCTTTTTGCATTGCTTTCTGTGTTTTTTTATAATTTTTTTTTTTTTGGGGGGGGGGGGGATTTTGTTGCTAGGCAGATTTAAAACACAAAACGCTGCAAAATCACTGTAAAAACGCATCAAAACGCAGCACTTGCAATTTTCTTGCATGCCCATTGAAGTCTATTACATGCAAAACGCTGCTTTTTGCGGGAAAAAAGTCCCCAACCCTTTCCAAAAATGCAGAGGCACAAAAATGCATTGATGTGAACATGTTCCATAGGAACCCATGTTAAAATAATTCCCTGCATTTCTGCAAAATGCATCAAAAAACGCAATAGTGTGAATTGAGCCTTAGTGCAGACTTCTGGGAAAATCAGTGAGCCAATCACACAAGCAGGAATGACGTTTCTGGGGAGTGGTCAGTATACATTCTGTGTACAGAACAACTCCAGGTAGCCATATTGCATGGCATTTTCAGAAAATGACAGAGGCTGCAGATTGAAAAGGAAAGGTCATTTTCAAAAATTTTCAATTACAACATTATTAGTGTTGCAATTATATGAGCTATATTGTTTTTTCTCTATTTGCTATTTTTTCCCCCACAAAAGTGGAGTTACCCTTTAAAGAAAAATGTGATTTTTTAAATGTTTGACATAATGTTGTAACATAATCACCATATCCTTTATGTACATAATGTTGTAACATAATCACCATATCCTATATGTCTTTCAATTATTTAGGGGCCCATATGCTGATCGTTTCACCCAAGATTCACATTGCACCTATCCAAGATGCACACATTTTTCACATAAAGATTCAATTAGAAAAATTGGTGAATCTTGGGTAAAGACATTGTTCAACAGACACCTTAATAACAAAAAAATGATTAGACCTCATTTGGAGAGGTCACACACATCATATGTGCATTGAATTCACAATATCTGGTATGCCACAAATGGTCACGGTCATAGACTATTTTGTATATACAACCCATCTGCTGGAACATATTGCACACTTTAACAACTTTATTACACTCATAGCAAACAATCTACTATGAGACTATATATAGACACACTCCATCTTACTCCATTACTAGGTTTACACTGGTAGATATTCTGTATATTCCGCTCTAGCAATATTCTGTTGATACCACCACCATCATCATCATCATCATCATCATCATCATCATCATCATCATCTTTCTTCCACATGTAAAGGCAGTTTAACATCTCTAACCTTCTGTTTGGCAACAAATCACACCTTTAGCCATGTATGGCTAAGTTCACAATGGCATTAAAAGTAGGTGTTTGAGGGGTATGTAAATGATACAATGGACAGCACACAGTGCTGTTCACATTATCAAAACATGAAGCGTTAGCGTTGCTTCAAAATTGAAGCCTCATGTCAAGTCAGGAGGCATTTGAAGCCTTTCAACGACTCCCATTCAAGGGCCACATGCCTGATGAAGGGGTCCTGTGCGGCTCCGAAACGTCGCTCTTTGCTGTAAGGATGTGATCATCTCATTAAAGATTGGACTTATTTGAAGATCCTGGTGTGCTGGTGACACTATTTGCTCCTGAAGCCTTTCAACGACTCCCATTCAAGTCTATAGTAACTTTTTGCAAACACTCTGGCAGGCATTTGCGGCTTGGCTGTGGTTCGGTTGCGGGGAGTTAAAGTTTATTTATTTCCCTTGTGCAGCAGTTTTAGTGCACCTTAAGGCACGTAAAACGCTTCAGGTTGCCAGGTTTTTAAGCAAAGGTTGCAAGTCATAAAAACAAACAAAATAGAAAACAAATCCTTGCCATCCGGCGCTAAACTATACAGAACCGTTTAC
>BLSH010185965.1:1820676-1842799 GCA_018402905.1 Glandirana rugosa
TGAGTTATAGTCAGTAGCATGAGGGAGGAAACTAGAGTATCACACCTTGCATCATCATTTGGACTCCCTCACCAGAGGGTGAAGGAAGCGACTAAACCCCCCAAAGGGAAATGCTATCATAAGTTTCCGAACCAGATAATCTCAGCAACCTATAAGAAACAGGTCTTTAAAAACAAACTCCCAGTATCGGACAAGCTATATCAGACTAAGAGAGCACGTCAAGACAGATTCCGCTGTCTTGACGGGAAACCCTTACAATAAATAGGTAAATCCCATTACCGTCGAAACTACCACCTCTTTTCTTAAGGGTCGACACCCAAACCAACGACTCTAATAGACCAAGCCTTTGAATACTATCGTAAAGGGAAACCCCCCAAATCAGCGAAGGAAGTGGGAGACCACTCCCTCAGGTTTACTACTACGTTCCACACTATGAGATCAAAGGAGGGAGTACGATGACTGATATTGAGTGATGGCCACTAAGGCTGTTTCCTCTATGCCAGTATTAATACCCTTGGTTGGCATGTATCGGTGTGGTAAAGCCCTATGCAAGACGTGTAAATTTGTTGAACACGGTAAAAAATCTTTTTGCTGTAAGGGAAAAACATACAAATTAGGCAAATTCTACAACTGTTCTTCTGAATTTGTTGTTTATGGCCTTACCTGCCCCTGTGGTCTGCTATATGTAGGGCGCACTATCCAGACACTTAGACAGAGGTTCGGACAGCAACGTAGGTACATTGAAGAGGGAATAGATCCACACAGTGTCCCACGACACTTTGCGGAGGTCCACAAAAAATCCACCGTGGGATTGCAGGTCTGGGTTATAGAGCAGATACCCTCACATCTCTCTGCCGCAGAGCGTTTCAAAAAATTGTGTGCTAGGGAAACGTTCTGGATCTATAACCTAGACATGCTTTCGCCGGGTGGCCTTAATGTAGCTATTGAGGTGTCAACCATTCTTTAACTGTAATTTAACTTTCTTCCTGTTTCTTTTCTATTTTTTATTTTTTTTTTATTATTTAGACCCCCTGTAGTGTGTTTATTTTATTTATGTATTTATTTATTTTATATGTATGTGTATATACACACATATATTGTGGTGCATTATATTACCGCTTACAGGCACAATTTTTGCCTGACATAATACCCAGTAGGTAGGGTTTTGCACTCTAGACCCCCTGTAGTGTGTTAATTAATTAAAAAAAAAAAATAAAAAAAAAATAAATAATTTTTTTTTTTTTTTCATTGTGGTGTATTAAGTTACTGCACACTAGTATAAATCTTGCCTGATATAACACTCAGTAGGTAGGGTTTTACATTTTAAACCTTTTTTATTGATGGCTGTTGCTGACCTATAAAATTACCAGAATCTCTGTTTTTATACTAGATACATTTCTGTTGGTTATATCAATTTGTATCCATGTTTTATCTATCATACGCTTTCAAAATCGTCATCAGAATGATATTTATATTTCGATTGATGTTATGGTATGAATTTTCCTTCAGTTACATATGATGTACATTCTTTTATAATTTATTATTAGCACTATTTATTGTGTACTGTCAATGCTGTCTCATATACGCACTATATAGATTATATCCCTTTGCCTTCATCATCCTTTTCTCCCCTCCCTCTTTCAGCCCCTCTGTTATTTAGTTTCATTCTCGAAACCATCCCTTTTTCTTTTATTGGTCCTACCCCGCCCCTTACTTTGCACATAAAACAAACCCCTTTGGTCCTGACCTATAGCTTGATAAAGGAGCGCGGCTGCCACACCAATCGCAGCACGGATAACGCGTCGCTGTCCAGTGACGTCATCATCCTGGGACTCTAGCTGCCACGGAACCAAGCCTCATTTCAAGATTCCCCTGTCTCCGGCCGGTTACCAACTCACAGGGACGCTTGCTACAGTTCATGATGGTGCTATGAATCCTGGCCTATGGACGTCTCACTGATGTTACCCCTTTGAGGACCTGCTCATGTGCCTTTTATCTTCTGTCTCATGTGAGTTGCCAATTGTTGGTTTTAATAAACTGTTTTTAAAGTCTGCACTGAGAGGCGCCTCTTTTCTTCTCTTTTTTTCCAGTGTTACAAGGACTTTGCTTCTGGTTCTAAGAAGGCTGACCTTTGTGCTGGGACTTTTTACTAATGCTGGTTCTTATACCAGCCACATATGGACTATTTTAAAAGACTTGATGGGATTTATATGTTTTTTTCAGGGTGTTGCGCCATATACTTGTTTGCAGTACCTTGATCAGAGGAGGGTGTGTACCTGATCAGCAGCATTGGGGAAAGAAAAAATATACACTTCTATATCCAGACAAAATAATACACTTATATATCCAGAAAAACGATTCTGTCCGGCATACACCAACCAATATCAAGTGGTCAACACGACCATCCCCCATCAGCTGCAAGGCAGGCACACATCCCAATCTGAATGAAGTCCACACAGTGCTACTGATAAAAACCTATTAATGACAAACAGACATAGAGACAAGTGCAACAATGTGTGAACTTCAGGGCCCGGCAGATCCCAAGCAAATACACAAAACACTGTTACATATACATCTCATTTGCAGGTATTCAATATAAATGCAAGACAATTTGTGCTACATATATTATCAAAACATGAGTAAAAAACCAATGCACAACAAAAAAAACCAAAATAGTTAAAAACAATGCAACATCTCCGTAGGCGTTGGCCCCTATACAATCACACATGATCAGACTATACAGATAGGAGCTTATAGGCATGTAAGCATGTAAACACAGGGGGAGCGGATAGAAACAAATCTTAGCCCCTCCAAAAGAAGGGTTATGGGAACAGACATATATCCTAAGACACCTAAGGCAAATGGACCCTTGACAGAGAGATCCCTCATCCCGTACCCAGCCAAGCCCCGCTTAGGTCCGCCAATCCCAGTTCGGTCAGCCCATCTATGGCTTTTCATGGTAGTGGAATGGTAGGTGGGACTTGGAAAATCCCAGCCCGGGTACGGGTATACCTCAAGATCAAAGGCCACCCAACAGCACCTACCTAGTGTTACCGTGAGGCCAGCAGGGTCACAAAGCCAAATACCACTCGGGTCTGCCGATCCCAATTTGGTCAGCCCATCTATGATCCCCATAGTGGTAAAAAGAGTGAATTAGACTTAGATACTCAAACAAGATGGATAAAGAGGTCTAGAACGACCCAACCATATCCATCCTGTCCCCTCAAACATTAATGCTATTTCAGGAGGGAGCCAACCATAGCACACATCATATGCTTTAGTTAAGTAAACTGAGTATCCCCAATACACCACATATAAGGGGGGACACTACGATAGGGGCCCCATTTGTGTATAGACATATATGCAACAAAGAGCGGGGATCATGGGGGACCTTAAGGGTACCCATCACTAAACATAAATAGATCCCACATATATCCCCTGGGCACAGTACAACTAGATGTGCACCAGCACAGAGGGGACATCCAAAAGGAACCACTCTACCTGCCAGAGAGAGGAACATCAGGGCGGGATAAGATGTACATACACAAGAAACCCCCCACCAACATGTGGATATTGATGTTAGAAAAAGCAGTCCCATTCCTCCACTATCTATAAAAGTGGCTCACATCCTACTCGAAGTTGAGTCCGATCGGGATGCGAGTCTGGAGAATAAAAATCCAATATACCTCTCTCTGGCAGAGGGTCCTAAAGGTGTCCCCACCCCTCTTATGTGCGTGGACCTTTTCTATCGCTTGAATCCCCATTGCCGAGGTGTCCCCATTGTGGTACTGGTTAAAGTGCCTAGCCACTTTTGTAGAAAGATTCTTTTCCACACTATATATGTGCTGTTGAAACCGATCCCTCAGTCTCCTGATGGTCCTTCCTATATATTGCTTTTTACAGATCAGACAAGTAATTAGATAAACAACATGGCTTGTATTGCAATTAAAGAAGGGATTTATAACATAGGTTTTTTGGGTACTAGTGGACTGAAAAACATTGCCCCCCTTAATGTGAGAGCAGCAGAGACAATTCGCCACTCCACACCTATAGCTGCCTTTGCAATGCAGCCAGGTAAATGATGGAGTGGTATTGCTCTGGTAAAAACTGGGTGATATAGAGCCACCCAATGTGGGGGCCCTCCTAGGGTTGCCACCTTTTCTTCAAGCCAAACCCAAACACTTTACTCGCGGCATTTTTTTCCCCAGTAAACATTTCAGACCATAGGATTGTAAAAGACCTTTTTTTTTTTTCAATAAAAATTCTTTATGGTATTTCGCTATTGTGTTTCTACTTGATGTGCTTATATAGATTTCAATCTGTGAGATCTGCTTGCACTGTCTGCGATCCTTAGGCTACTTTCACACTGAGGCGGTTTTTAGACGCTTTAGCGATAGAAATAGCCTCTAAAAAGTGCCTGAAAACTTCCTCCCATTCATTGCAGTGTCTCTTCATAATGGGGCGGTGCACTTGTGGGACGTTACAAAAAGTCATGAAAGCAGCATCTTTGGGGTGGGTTGGAAGCGCTGTATACAGCGCTCCCAAAATGCTCCTGCCCATTGCAATGAATAGGCAGCGCTTCCAAAGCGCCTGAAAAGCGCTTTGGAATTGCTGCAAAACGGTGCTAATACAGCGCTAAAGTTTTTGCACAGTCGGTGTTTACATAAATTAATTGAATATATGTTTACAAAATATTGGCTTTATAACTTATTGTAGGGTATATATACAGTATATAGTATTATGATCATTTTTTAGGTATATGTATATAGGAGAATTGATTAGTAATTAATTATATGAACTATCAGATGTTTACATCAATGGAGGATAATAAATTACATACTCAGATATATAAATATGTTCAGTTAATCATATACATACACACAGTCAAATGCCTACAGATACTGAGATATATATATATATAAAGTACATACACACTCAGATATATATATATATATATATATATATATATATATATATACACACACAATACATGCACTCTCAGATATATATACAATATACACACACACACTTAGATATATACAATCAGCTAGATGAATACACACATACATACATACACTCAGATACACGCATGCACTCAGATACACACATGCACTCAGATACACACATACTGTATACACTCAGATACATATATGCACTCAGATACACACATACTGTATACACTCAGATACATACATGCACTCAGATACACACATATATACACTCAGATACATGTATACACTCAGATTCACACATGCACTCAGATACAAACATGCACTCAGATACACATATACACTCAGATACACATATGCACTCAGATACACATATGCACTCAGATACACACATGTACTCAGATACACACATGCACTCAGATACATATATGCACTCAGATACACACATGCACTCAGATACACATATGCACTCAGATACACACATGCACTCAGTTACACACATATATTCACTCAGATACATACATGCACTCAGATACACACATATATACACTCAGATACATACATGCACTCAGATACACATATGCACTCATATACATGCATGCACTCAGATACATACATGCACTCAGATACACACATGCACTCAGATACATACATGCACTCAGATACATATATGCACTCAGATACACACATGCACTCAGATACATACATGCACTCAGATACACACATGCACTCAGATACATACATGCACTCAGATACATATATGCACTCAGATACACACATGCACTCAGATACACACATGCACTCAGATACATATATGCACTCAGATACACACATGCACTCAGATACACACATGCACTCAGATACATATATGCACTCAGATAAACACATGCACTCAGATAAACACATGCACTCAGATACACACAAACCATGCAGAAATACACAGCCACAACATACAATCAGATGAATGCATACACAGTCAGTGTGGTAATGGGTGGCCAGCTTCTCTCCTCCCATCCCTGTCCTGCTGTTCACTCACTGTCCATGCAGCTCCTCTCTCTTCCCGCCCACACGCTCACAGCTCCTCTCCACTCAGTCTGCAGAGTGAGCAGTCCTGTTAGGGCTCCAGTAGCCGGATCTATAAGCAAAGCATCGGTCAGTGTGACTAGGAATGTCTGTATCCCTCCACAGAGAGAAACAAGTCCATTGTAACTAGGGCTATTTCTATCCACGCAATTATAAATATGTGAGGACAGGTGAAATGCTGATACATGTTACAGGAGCTAGATACTGACTAAGCTTTTATGGGGGTGTTGGAAGAGTTTTTTGGAGTGCCTTTGTGTCCGGATGTCAGGCAGTGAGAAAACCGGGCACATGATGTAAAAACCGGACTGTCCGGGTGAATCCCGTACAGGTGGCAACCCTAGGCCCTCCGGGAGATCCCATTAACCCCTTCAGCTAGGATTTTCCCACATACATCATCAGAATATAGGATAGGTAGATGTTTTTTGAAAATCTCCCTAATATCCCCAAATTCACTACTATATGGGGTAGAAAAGGTTAAACAATAGGGACTTTGTTTATTGCAACTTCTCTGTGCTGTGGTAGTCTCCCCCTCCAAAAGGTCACTACGATTCCTTGCAATGGTGAGTGCCCCCTCTAGCATCCATCTCGGGTATCCCCGTTGTAGAAATCTCACATTCAAATTGTTGGTCACTACTACAGATGCGGCGCACTCTTAAAAACTGACCAACGGGGATACCCCTGACGGTATGCCGGGGATGGCCGGACTGGGCTAATAGGAAGCAATTCCCCAATAAAGGCTTCCTGTATAGAGTGGAAAGAAATTATGTGACAGGAGATATTCTAATACCTCTGCGATGTACAGCCTATGCTCCGCCCCCAAATCTGTCAATAATTCCAAAAAGAACAAAACCGCTGTTAGGGCTAGTGGGGGATCAATGAGTATAGGCTACTAACATCGCAGGTAACCCGTGCAAAATTATACTCCCATTCCAAATCTTGTACTACGTTGAGTAAATGGTTGGTGTCTTTTAAATATCCTGGGAGGCGGCTGACCAGGGGCTGTAGTTGACCATCCAGCAACTGGCCCAGCCTTTCATTAAGGGAATTAATCCCTGAGATGATGGGTCTACCCCGTAGTGGTGTTAACCCCTTGTGTGTCTTCGATAGAAAATAAAATGTGGCAACACTGGGTGTCTTGGCACAAGATCCTCAACTACCCTTTCATTGAAAATCCCCATCCCATGTCCTTTATGCACTAGTTGGGAGATAACAAACCTATAGCTGTTTGTGGGATCACCCCTCAGTTTGGTGTAAGTACTCGCATCTGATAATTGGCTGATGGCCTCCTGTCTGTAATCAGTGGTGTTTAATACTACAATCAGGCCCCCCTTGTTAGAATTTTTAGTCTCATCCCCATCAGTGTGTCCAGAGCAACCCGTTCTTTTTTGGTGAGGTTATCCCGCCAAACAGTGTCCCCCCTAGCCACTTTTTCAGCCAAAAGGGTCAAGTCACTTTCCGTGGACTGAGAATTGACAGGATAAAAATCAGAAAAAGATGTAAAATGTACTTTAACCGGTTCCCCACCGCGCGCCGTGTTTTTACGGCGGCAGTGGGGGAGCCCTGCGCGAATCGCCGTAAATAAACGGTGATTCGCATTTTGGCCACCAGGGGGCGCGCGCGCGCCGCCGCACTCCTGAGGAGCGTGCCCGCGGCTCGGGCGGACCCGATGTCCGCCGGCGAGCCGCGATGAGCGGCTACAGGGCAAAGAACGGGGAACCGCCGATGTAAACACGGCGGTTTCCCGCCCTGTCAGTGGGGCATGGGTGATCTACTGATCCCTGTCACTGGGATCAGTTAGATCTCTCATGCCCATGTTAGCCCAACCCCCCCACAGTAAGAACACACCCAGGGAACACACTTAACCCCTAGCTCTCCCCCCCAGGTTAACCCCTTCACTGCCAATTACATTTATACAGTAATCAGTGGACATTTAAATTTCTGATCGCTGAATAAATGTCATTGGTCCCAAAAAAGTGTCAAAAATGTCCGACATGTCCGCTGCCATATCGCAGTACCGCTAAAAATCGCAGATCGCCGCCATTACTAGTAAAAAATAAAAAAAAAATAAAAACCCCAGAAATGAATTCTCATCATCCGTAAACGCGGCCACTTTTGCGCAAACCAATCAATAAACGCCGATTGCGATTTTTTTTATCGCAAATATGAGGAAGAATATAAATCGGCCAAAAACGGTGAAAAAAAAATTGTTTTTATATTTTTTTTTTGGATTTGAATTTTAGCAAAAAGTAAGAAATTTGGTTTTTTTTGCAAAATGGTCGCTCTTCTTTTGTTTATAGCGGCGATAAGAAATGACGCAGCGGTGATCAAATACCACCAAAAGAAAGCTCTATTTGTGGGAAAAAAAGGACGCAAATTTCGTTTGGGTGCAACGTCACACGACCGCGCAATTGTCAGTTAAAGCGACGCAGTGCCGAATCGTAAAAAGTGCTCTGGTCCTAAAGCTGCAAAACCTTCCGGGGCTGAAGTGGTTAACAGTAGATCCACTGCGCGGTGACGGGGGACCCTGGGAACCTGACTCAAATGCCAGCTCCTCCAGCTCCCTCTCCGTGTTCTCTGAAGGTAAATGTATCAGTAGTAGATACCTCACAACCTGGTTCACATGTAAGAGGCAAGGGCTTTTTTTATCTGCAGAGAAATAATGTTTTTTAATGGTTAAATTCCTTACAAATTTATTAACGTCCACAATTGTCTCAAAGGGATTAAAGTGCCTCTGGGGGCAAAAGTTCAGTCCTTTAAAAAAAAAGGGATAACTCTTCCGCCATCAAAGCTCTATCTGATTAATTAAGGACATTTGAAAAATCTCTTACGGTTTCCGATCTTGGTGACGGGATGGGCATCGCATCGGATATTCCTGGATGGTTCCTCCTCCACTCCCGGTGTGTCCTCCTGTGTTTCTGTGGCCGTCCCGACCCCTCCCTCGCTGGCGGGCACTGCGTCCCCCGTTTTTGGGGGGATGGATGTAGATCTTTCAGGTTGGCCACTTACAAATAGACGGCTCAGGGATGAGTCCGAATCAGAGGCTGCCATGGTGTCCTCCCACTGTTAAAGCTCAATATCTGAAAAGCTGACATGCTTCTTAATGCCAGTGTTCGTTTGGGATGAAGCACTCCAGTTATGCTTACACTTCCATATGTAATCATTGTTTGTGTCGTAATCAATCTCATCACCTAACATTTTTTCTTTTTTGTTTGCAATAATGTCTTTCTCCAGTTTATCCAACTTTTCATTCAGCTGTTGATCAAGGCGTGTAAATTCACTGGTGCTTTGGAAGGGCTCATTCAGCCCCAGACCATGACACTCCCACCACCATGCTTGACTGTAGGCAGGACACTCTTGTCTTTGTACTCCTCACTTGGTTGCCGCCACACATGCTTGCCACCATCTGAACCAAATAAGTTCCAGTAATCCATGTTCTTAGTCTGCTTGTCTTCAGCAAACTGTTTGCGGGCTTTCTTGTGCATCATCTTTAGAAGAGACTTCCTTCTGGGACGACAGCCATGCAACTTCTTTGGTCGACCATAGCGAGGTCTGTTCTGAATGCAACCTGTCCTGTTAAACCGCTGTATGGTCTTGGCCACCGCGCTGCAGCTCAGTTTCAGGGTCTTGGCAATTTTCTTATAGCCTAGGCCATCTTTTGCCTCCGGTTTTGGATTAATGGCTGTGTGTTGAGTTATTTTGAGGGGACAGCAAATTTACACTGTTATACAAGCTGTGCACTCACTACTTTACATTGTAGCAAAGTGTAATTTCTTCAGTGTTGTCACATGAAAAGATATAATAAAATATTTAAAAAAATGTGAGGAGTGTACTCACTTTTGTGAGATACTGTATATATACTATGTATATACCATAATGTAACTATGTATACTATGTATATACCATAATGTAACTATGTATAATGTAACTATGTATACTATGTATATACCATAATGTAACTATGTACATACCATAATGTAACTATGCATACTATGTATATACCATAATGTAACTATGTACATACCATAATGTAACTATGTATACTATGTATATACCATAATGTAACTATGTATACTATGTATATACCATAATGTAACTATGCATACTATGTGTATACCATAATGTAACTATGTAAATACCATAATGTAACTATGTACATACCATAATGTAACTATGTATACTATGTACATACCATAATGTAACTATGTATACTATGTATATACCATAATGTAACTATGTATACTATGTATATACCATAATGTAACTATGTATACTATGTATATACCATAATGTAACTATGCATACTATGTATATACCATAATGTAACTATGTATACTATGTATATACCATACCTGTGGGATCCGCCTGGAAGTTGGAAATCACTGTAGTAGGCATCATTACGCCAATCATCTGCACTAACTTTCAGGTGCCATGCAGACAGCTTCACTCCGCATGGGTGCCTTACAGAGAACACTTAATAAATAGTAATTAATACAGTAGTGCTCTCTGATTGTCAGCACCCCACCTTATCCAATCAGAAAACATTTGCATTCATTGAGAAGTTGCAAAGTGCACCCTGAATGTTGTCAGGGCCAGTTCACACCACATGCAGTCCAGCGCATTTTTTTTCTGCATCACATGTTTGGCCATTCTTCCAGAAGTGCATTTGTAAGGTCAGGCCCTGATGTTGGATGAGAAGGCATGGCTCAAAATCTCCGCTCTAATTAATCCCAAAGGTGTTCTATCTGGTTGAGGCCAGGACTTTGTGCAGGCCAGTCATGTTCCTCCACCCGAAACTTGCTCATCCATGTCTTTATGGATCTTGCTTTGTGCACTGGTGGGCAGTCATGTTGGAACAGGAAGGGGCCATCCCCAAACTGTTCCCACAAAGTGGTAGTGTAGTGTAGTAGTGTACCGCGGTTTGAGCCTGGGGTTCTTTATGGTGGCGCTGGGAGTTCACATGCGGAGTCTATGGGGTGAGTCTTTTGTGTTTGCATGCCCTCCAAAGAGCCGGACTACCCTGTGATACATTGCTTGTGTATATATTGTTTTGTACTATGTAAGAACCTTTGTCTATATTTTTTTGTAACTTATATGTTGGTTTTTGTTACATGACTGTACTTTATCACCTGTCCCCTGAAGAAGCTGGAAACACGGCAAAACATGTTGGGACATCTCCTTCCTGAATCAATGTAAATCCTCTGTACAGTGATGATTCAATTTATACCAGCATGTACCACCAACAATTTTAATGCTTTATGTGTAACTCTGTCAATTTTAAGTGATTACCATTAAATGTAATTGATTTTATTTTTGGTCGTTTTTTCTACTCTGACAGCACAGCAAACATTCCCATACCCAGTATAGACCTCTTCGGTCTATTACCCTCTACACTCCATGTCTTCTGGGGAATGAGGTGCAACTAGCATATACTTAGCCTTCCAGTGGTATACCTGTGTATCCATTACAATTTACCACCAAATGAGTGACCAATTTGTCCTTAACTGCTTCCCGACCGCGCGCCGTCTTTTCACGTCGGCAGTCGGGGAGCTGGGCGCGAATCGACGTAAATAGGCGGCGATTCACATTTTGGCCACCAGGGGGCGCGCCCCCGCCGCACTCCTGAGGAGTGTGCCCGCGGCTCGGGCGGACCCGATGTCCGCCGGCGAGCCGCGATGAGCGGCTACAGGGAAAAGAACGGGGAACCGCCGATGTAAACACGGCGGTTCCCCGCCCTGTCAGTGGGGCATGAGAGATCTACTGATCCCTGTCACTGGGATCAGTTAGATCTCTCATGCCCATGTTAGCCCAACCCCCCCACAGTAAGAACACACCCAGGGAACACAGTTAACCCCTAGATCGCCCCCTGCAGGTTAACCCCTTCACTGCCAATGACATTTACACAGTAATCAGTGGACATTTAAATTTCTGATCGCTGAATAAATGTCATTGGTCCCAAAAAAGTGTCAAAATGGTCCGACATGTCCCCCCCAATATCGCATTACCGCTAAAACTCGCAGATCGCCGCCATTACTAGTAAAAAATAAAAAAAAAATAAAAACCCCAGAAATGAATTCTCACCATCCGTAAACGCGGCCACTTTTGCGCAAACCAATCAATAAAAGCCGATTGCAATTTTTTTTATCGCAAATATGAGGAATTATATAATTCGGCCAAAAACGGTGAAAAAAAATGTTTTTTTATATTTTTTTTTGGATTTGAATTTTAGCAAAAAGTAAGAAATTTGTGTTTTTTTGCAAAATGGTCGCTCTTCTTTTGTTTATAGCGGCGATAAGAAATGACGCAGAGGCGATCAAATACCACCAAAAGAAAGTTCTATTTGTGGGGAAAAAAGGACGCAAATTTTGTTTGGGTACAACGTCGCACGACCGCGCAATTGTCAGTCAAAGCGACGCAGCGCCGAATCGCAAAAAGTGCTCTGGTCCTAAAGCTGCAAAACCTTCCGGTTGGTAAGTGGTTAAAAAAGGTATAATCCACCTGGATACAAGTATTTGTTATGATATGTACAGTTTTACTAACTCATGAAAGTTGCAAAACTGGGTTCAGGCATTAAGATTTATTCTACCTTTGTTAGACCCCTTTCACACTTGTGCGAGTTGTCCTGCGATTTGGGACTGAAAGTCGCATGACAAGTCGTTACCCATTATTTCCAATGAATACCCTTCATATCTGTACAACTTTCATGTCGTGCCGACTTCAAAGTAGTCCCTGCATTTCTTTGGTCCAACTTTGATGCAACTTGAGGTCCATAGACTTCAATGTTAAAACCTCAAAGTCTCATGTAAATCGCACCTGAATAATATAAATACAATTTCTGTACTACTTCTGTACGACTTTGTAATATGTTTTCATTGAGCCAAAGTTGCAACAAAGTCAGACCAAATTCATACTGATCAAAATTGCGCCAAAATCGCGGCAAATTCGTAAAATCGGGTGGCACAAGTGTGAAAGGGGCCTTACGAAGAGGCTGCATTTATTTGCTACATTAGATTTAATTTAGGTATTTTTTCCTTTTTTTAACCTGGTGATTTGGCCGGTAACACACATCCTGTCAAGGTTCACAATTGTCCAGTCTGATCTGGGGTGAATCGCTTTCCAGAGTGCAGCTAAGCAGTCGCTATCAAGCGTTCAGGAGGCGATCCTGCTACCTCCTGAATGCATTTTATTTTCGGAATGGCATATTTATAACGGGGCTAATGCATTGCAACAGCCAGCTCCATTGACTTGAATGCTCAAATTTCACAGGAAGTGCCATCTGTCAACTCAACATGCTCTGTTAAATTTGTCACAATGTAAAGCACTGAGGCCACAACATATGAAGTCTCCTCCAACCGTATTTTAGACTTTTGGTGCACAGCTAGGGGGCAGTAAAATCGTGACTCCTCCAGCTGTTTTAACCACCTCCTACTGCTAATTATGCTTGTGCAATTCATTTCATTTAAATTTAGTTTTTCCTGAATTTTGCGAAATTCTGCAATTCGGACGAATTCCGAATTTCCAAATTTTTCCGAATTCTCGTTTTTCCGAATAGCGGTAATTCGGCAATTGCAGTAATTGTGGTAATTTGGAAATTTGCAGTAATTCAGCAATTGCGATAATTCGGTAATTGTGGTAATTCGAAAATTCGCCAATCGCAACAGCCGAAAATTCGGAAATCCGAAAATTCAAAAATAACAAAGAACATTTGAAATAACAACTAACTTATAAATAACTATTAAGTCATAGGTATTGGAATTTCCTTGAAAATATGGTTGTCAGTAATACATTTCATATTTATGTTCACTAACAGCCAAACTTTCAAGTAAATTCCAATACCTATAATTTAATAGTTATTTATATTGATTTCAAATATTCTTTCTTATTTCCCATTTTCGGAAATAAGAAAGAACATTTGAAATAATAATAAATAACTATTAAATGATAGGTATTAGAATTTCCTTGAAAATATGGCTGTTAGTGATACATTTCATATTTAAGTTTATTAATAGCCATATTTTCAAGGAAATTCCAATACCTATCATTTAATAGTTATTTATATTGATTTTAAATATTCTTTCTTATTTCTCATTTTCGGAAATAACATTTGAAACAATAATAAATAACTATTAAATGATAGGTATTGGAATTTCCTTGAAAATATGGCTGTTAGTGATACATTTCATATTTAAGTTTATTAATAGCCATATTTTCAAGGAAATTACAATACCTATCATTTAATAGTTATTTATTATTGTTTCAAATGTTATTTCCGAAAATGGGAAATAAGAAAGAATATTTAAAATCAATATACGTAACTATTAAATTATAGGTATACCTATAATTGATTATTTATTAGTTAGTTATTATTTCAAATGTTCTTTGTTATTTTCGAATTTTCGGCTGTTCCGATTGCCGAAATTCCGAACTACTGCAATTGCCAAATTACGGTGAATTTCTGAATTATTGCAATTACTGAATTACCGCAAATTTCCGAAATTGCCGAATTACCGCAAATTTGCGAATTCCGAATTTTTAGAATTTCCGAAGAAATTAAAAACGGAAAGAAACCAAAAAAAAAACTAATTTTTTAACCAATGCCAAGTCCACTGCTAATATGTCTCCACTCTGCATGGAGGAGCAATGGAGACACATTTGGACTGCAGCATTGTCAGTCTTGTAGTCAGTCAGTAGATTTACACGGACTTGACTAACAAATTAAAGCCAAACTCCAGCTAACACTTTATAAACAGTTACAGCAAAAGTTTTCTTTAATATTGCATAAATGAATAAAGGTTGACAATTGTAAGCACCCAGTGGAGGCTGGTGTTTTTTTTGGGGGGGGGGGGTGTGGGCATCAAACAACCACTCATCTCCCCCCCCTCAAGCGGCCGGCACCTCTCCCCCGCTGCTGCAGCGGCTCCGTGTGCTCTAGTCCACGGCGGCTTCCAGTGTGTGACTCCTCCCCTCCTCAACCTAGGCGTCCAATAGGATCACCAGTCCTTTCAGCCAATTGGGTGACAGGTGTCAAAACCTGCTGCCTGATTGGCCGGAAGAAGGATCAGAGTTAAAACAGCAAATATCCAGTCGCTGTTGTAACACACCTGGGAGGGCTGAGAGCACACTATCTGCTCCCCAAGCCCACCTTATTTTGAAGCCTATTAGAGCCTCTGTCTCTAATCTGTGCTTCAAAGAAATACACCCTCACAATTGTAATTCATAAGCCCGGTGTCCTAATAGGGGCAGAAGGGATAGGGGAGGCGGGGCCCATGTACCCTCAATGGACGGGCTGGCCCATTAAGCACCCCTGCCACTGGTCTCAACACTCTAACTGCCACTTCTCACAAACAGTGTATGTGAGAGCAGAACTAAACTCAAAATAACTGCATTTATGAGCAGGCAGGACATTTATCACAAAAGAGACATGTATTGTCTCTTCTGCATGTACATGGCATCCTGTACCCCTGAACAGCAAGACCAGGAACGTAAACTGACCATTCAAGCACAGATCTGCTTCCTTGCTTTCCAAAAAGTAAGAAGGAGGACTGATTGGATCTGAGTCTTTCTTATGAATGAAGTAGAAGGCTGCTGTTTAACAGATGCATATATTTAAACACACACATAGATTTAAAAAAATTAGAGTGAAATATACTTTAAAGCGATACTAATGGTTAATTTTTTTTAAAATAACGAACATGTTATATTTACCTCCTCTGTGCAGCAGTTTTGCACAGAGTGGCCCCGATCCTCCTCTTCTGGGGTCCCCCAGTGGCACTCCTGGCTTGTCCTCTTCTCGAGTGCCCCGTCAGGGAAGCGCTTTCCCTGGGGGGCACCCGTGCGGGCGCGCTCCCGTGTCCTGCTGCTGCGTCCATTGAAATAAACAGCAGGACTCATCCCCGCCCCTCGACTCCCCCATCACTGGACTTTATTGACAGCAGTGGGAGCCAATGGCTCCCTTGCTATCAATCTATCCAATGAGGCTGAAGCCCACGGCTGGAGCTGCTAGACCCGTCCCTGGCGCGGGAACGATTGGGCTCAGGTAAGTAAAAGGGGGCTCTTGGGGGCAGCTGTAACAAAAAAGGTTTTTCACCTTAATGCATAGAATGCATTAAGGTGAAATACCGCAAGGGTTTACAACCCCTTTAAGTATGTGTACATAAATAATGCATCATTCTTTTCCTTCAACAAAACCCAATTTGTATTTCTTTTGTTGGCTATAACTGCTTAGCTTTTTTTTTTGCTCTTCCAATAGATTTAGATTCAATTTCGATCAGACTCAATCAAACTTGTTGTACAGTCAAAGAGAGCAGTGGAGGCAACCAGGGACTTTACCGGCACGTAAGAACTGTACAACATTTGTATAAAAAATATATACATTTTATTGATTGTACTAACCTTGGATCGTTAGTACAGCGGCTCCGACCAGAGCTGTTTTTGTTCAACCCAAAAAATAACTGTTAGTGTGTACCACGCTTAAGCCACTATCATATCTTAACAATCAATCAAAATTCCACTTCCCCAAATGTAGCATATCAGTCGAATGGGATGTTGACTATAGATTGTTTACGCCTATCAGAAGAGATCAATTGGAAAAAAAAATTGATCATTTATTGATATATATGATTTGCCACTTTTTTTTTATATAATCTTTATTTCGTTTTTCATAACATAGGCATAACAGACATAGACAAGATTGTGGTGATTAGTGTTTCCTATCTTTCATAACAGTCCAAGAAGAAATTGAAAAAATATCACCGGTCACTCGTACACTTAATCAACAGAAATAAAATTATAACATATAACACTAAATAGACTAAAAGTATGGAAATTGCAGATTCCCAAGTGTCGTATAGACTAGGCCAAGGTGTAGGTTCGGAATCAATAACATTGTAAACACCAATATTGGTCCTATGCCATCCCAACATGAAAGGGAGGCCATCATGACCACCTTATTGATCAGGGAGATAGACCGTGGGCCACAAGATGGGGACATAACACGTGGGGTTTGTCCTGGTTTCCAGGATGAGGTCCATCACGTGCAAGAGGACATTCAAGCAGCTACCGTTAAATACCCTTTACTGAATGTACATTGTTCCCACAGCATCAAACCTCTCCCATATGCAATATAAGAGAAAAAATAAAACAAGGTAGGAGGGGGGAGGAAGGGGAAGTTAGGGAAATAATGGATGTTTTCGCAACCATTGTAGTTCTCGAGACCACTCACACCAGCAGGCACCCTTATGTAGACTGAAATAAGCTCGAAGATCACCACTCAAAGATTAGGAGGACACTCCAAGACTGGGGTCAGCCAATCTCAAGAGGGCAACATCTATGCTGGATGGAACATAGTCTAGAGTCATGGTACGTTCCCGCCATGCCACCCAGGTCGTGTGGAACCTCTCTAGGGTATCCCTGCAGGCCGCCACCCACTCCTCCGCATCCATTATCTCTGTCACCTTCTTAGGCCAGAAGAGAAAAAGAGAAAAGGAGGCGCCTCTAAGTGCAATATTTAAAAGAACATTTATTCACAAAGGTATAAAAACACTCACAAAGTGTAGAAGGGTAAACAGCATGGGAAGCCAGTCCATAGTAGCGTCACTAGGGATACTCTGCAGCGGGGGGGAGTCCGTCTCCACACGCTATACCAAGTCTGTGATGTTTCCTCTGGAGGATGGTAAACTGCCGGCTGTATTCCAGGACGAGGCTTGGAGCGCGAGAGGCGGGGGCGCAGGTCCGTGACGTCACTCGCTGTGCAACGCGTTTCATAGGCGGAAATGGCCCAGATGGCAGTAAGGCCGCGCCTCTTCCTCAGGCAAGGACTGGCCTGCAGGCAGTGGGCTGAATATAAATAGGCAAAGGGGCGGGGGGCTGGATCAAAATGGATGACCTCTCTACATATCATATCCGGGAGAAACAGGAAGACTGTATGCAGAGAAGGTATAACCATGACAGCGGCATTAAAAAACTCTGTACAGTCGATACAATACACAAAGTACTATAAAAACATTGTGCAAAAACTGGGAAGATTATATATGTAAAATGAATATATATATAATTAAAAGTTACATATAAAACTATACTAGAGGGAATATCTTTACCTAAAATCATGCAAATAATAAATAATGTCCCCATGACCTAGAAATAAGAGCCTGCGTGTAGGTGGGACACCGTATATGTGTACATGGGTGATAGGGGATCAAAGCAATATATATGAGAATTAATTGCTATACGGTAGGTAAGATCAAGGGATGTACCGCATGATGGGCACCCAACCACACATCGCACTGGCCACACAAGTGGATCTGGGCAAGTGACGATCATGGGCAGGGGGCCCACCTGCGGCTTGCAACATGGTACCGTGTTGCACACACCATGTAGAGGGGAATCAGAAACCTGCTGTGTGGACCATGTATAGTCACCAGCTCCATTATGTCTTGTTAATAAATAATGGTCATAAAATAAACCAATAAAAATGCATGAAAAGCAACTAATAACATGTGTGGTAAAAGTAATAAAGGTACATATGAACAGCTAATATGGCCATACGTAGTCACTGAGGCTACTACAGAGATGTACATAAGGTTAATACAGAATAGTTGTGTAAAACGCAAATGTTATTAATAACTATAAAAAAATGGGAAGGTGTAGTCCTTCAAATGAGCGTGAGGGGCTAAAGAATAGTGGACGTCTCAATGCTTTTGTTTAAGCCACCAGGTGAGAGAACATCCAATGAAAAAATCCAATATGTTTCCCGGGCTCAGAGTTTTTTTAACCCCTTCCTTACCGGGCCATTTCTGACACTCCTCTCCTACATGTAAAAATCATCATTTTTTTGCTAGAAAAATACTCAGAACCCCCAAACATTATATATGTTTTTTTAGCAGGTACTCTAGGGAATAAAATGGCAATCATTGCAACTTTTTATATCACACGATATTTGCGCAGGAATTTTTCAAACGCGTTTTTTTTTGGAAAAGAAACAGTTTAGTGAATTAAAAAAATACAAAACAGTAAAGTTAGCCCAATTTTTTTGTATGTTGTAAAAGAGGATGTTACGCCGAGTAAATTGATACCCAACATGTCATGCTTTAACATTGCGAACACTCGTGGAATTGCGCCAAACTTTGGTACTTAAAAATTTCCATAGGCAACGCTTTAAAATTTTTTACAGGTTACATGTTTAGAGTTACAGAGGAGGTCTAGTGCTAGAATTATTGCTCTCGCTCTAACGTACGCGGCGATACCTCACATGTGTGGTTTGAACACTGGTTACATATGTGGGCGGGGCTTACGTATGCGTTCGCTTCTGCGTGCGAGCTCGCGGGGACGGGGGGACTTTAATTTTTTTTTTTTGTTATTATTATTCATTTTACTTTTATTTTTTTATTTTTACACTGTGTCTTTAATTTTTTTTTTTTTGATCACTTTTATTCCTATTACAAGGAATGTAAACATCCCTTGTAATAGGAATGGGGCGTGACAGGTCCTCTTTATGGAGAGATGTGGGGTCAATATGACCTCACATCTCTCCTGCAGGCTGGAAAGACTGAGATCAGAAAAAAAAATTCCGATCCCAGCCTTTCCAGCCGTGATCACGGCTTTGTTTACTAAAGCCGGGCCGGGCGTGACGTCATAACATCGCGCCCGGGCCTCCGAGGGTCATAGAGATGACTGGTGACCAGATGGTCATCAGTCATCTCCCTGACGACACTCCAGCGGCGACGGATCTCTTCTCCCTGCCGCCAATCGTACGGGCGGCACGGGAGAAGCACCGAATGGCGGCGGGAGGGGGGGACGCCCCCTCCCGCTGCCTACAAGAACGATCAAGCGGCTGAACTGCCGCTATGATCGTTCTTGTGGTGTACAGAATCGCCAGCTGAAAAAAATGATATCTGAATGGTGCCTCTAGCTGCTGGCACCATTCAGATATCCCCCCTCAAAGTCTAGGACGTCCATGGACGTCCTACCGGCGGGAAGGGGTTAAAACGTTCTGCTTCGGGTAATGTGGATGGGATCTGTTCAATAACCCACACTCTCAATCCTTGTGTGGATTTTTTATGCTTCTCTAAAAAGTGTCTAGGCACGCTATGGTGATCTTCGCCTTCCTCAATGAGCCTCCTATGTTCACCAAAGCGGCACCTCAATGTGCGGATGGTAAGGCCCACGTACAGTAAACCGCATGGGCATGTAAGACCATAGATTACAAAATTCGAGGAGCAATTAAAAAAACTGCTTGAGTGTGTAGACTTTTCCCTTTGCTTCAAAAGAGGATTGCCCATGATTAACGTAGGCACAGGTTTTACAGAGTGCCTTTTGGCATTGGAACATACCTACTAGAGGGATAAGTGTAGGTATATGTGCTTCTGTCTTATGTTTTTTCAGTTTGCTGGGCGCAATTCTTCCCTTGAGATTGGGAGCTCGACGATAAGTCACTCGGGACTCAGGGAGTAGAACGTCCCTTAGATGGGGGTCCTGTAGTAGGATGTTCCAATGCCTGGAAAACCAGAGTTAGACTTACCGGTAACTCTTTTTCTAGGAGTCTTCCAGGACAGCCTCTGAGATATAGGACTCCTCCCTCCGGGACAGGAAACACATTCACCCAATTCCTTAAAAGGCAGTCCTCCAGGCCTCCTCCCTCAGTCCTCACAAGAACCTGCCGGAAAGCACTGAAAGACATAACACACTTGCCAAACATTAGTACACCTGTACCAAATCACAAGATTAGGATGGGAAACCCAGGCTGTCCTGGAAGACTCCTAGAAAAAGAGTTACCGGTAAGTCTAACTCTGGTTTTCCCCTCTCGTCTTCCAGGACAGCCTCTGAGATGATAAGCAAGAAACTTACATTACTAGGGCGGGCCATTGCCTGGAGGACCCCTCGTCCGAATGACTGTTCCCTCTCCAAAAACAGATCCAGACGGTAATGCCTCGCAAAGGTGGAGCAGCTGGACCATGTTGCTTCCCTGCAGATCTCCTCCGGAGTGGCACCGGCCCTCTCGGCCCATGTAGTCGACATGGCCCTAGTTGAGTGTGCTTTGACTAGAGGCACCTGATTCCCTGCCAATCTGTATGCCTCCTCTATTGTCAATCTAATCCATCTTGCGATGGAGGACTTGGATGCTTTGCACCCTTTTCGTATCCCCGAAAAATTTACAAACAAGGAATCGGACTTCCTACCGTCCTTACTGACCTCTAAATATTTTAGAAGGGACCCTCTTACGTCCCATAAACCAACCTTCTTTTCTCCCCCGACTTCCAAGGAAAAAAAGGTGGGTAGAACGATGTCCTGCGTTCTATGAAAGGTAGTAACAACCTTTGGGAGGAACCCCGGGTCGGTTCTTAGCACCACCCGGTCCTCAAAAATTAACAAAAAAAAAAGGCTCTCTCACCGAAAGCGCTTGTAATTCACACACCCTCCTAGCTGATGTGATCGCTACCAGAAAAACTGTCTTTAGAGTTACCCATCTCAGCCCTACTTCCTCCAAGGGCTCAAAACGGACTCTCTGTAAGTGCCTTCAGGACCCGAGAAAGATCCCAAGAGGGGCAGGCCAGCCCCTTAACTGGCCTGGACCTCGCAAGGGCCTTAAAGAAATTTTTCACAAAACGATCCTGCTGGAGTGAGGTCTGCAGAAAAACACTTTGTACCTTCAGCGTAGCTACTGAAAGGCCCAATTCTACGCCAGCTTGGAAGAAGTCCAAGATCTGCGGGATACCTGGACACTGGTGCCCCTCTTCCACTAACCAGGTGTTAAAACGCTTCCAGACCTTGGTGTAAATGGCCCTGGTGACGGGTTTACGACAATTCAGCAAGGTACGGATTACCCTTTCTGAGAACCCCTGAACTCTCAGCAACTGTTCTTCAGATACCAGGCCGTCAACCTGAGGGCCTCCACCCCAGGGTGGAGAACTGGTCCCTGGGCGATCAGATCCGGTCTCACCGGGAGAGAAAATGGTGGTCCTACTGCCAGATCTTTGATGCTGGCAAACCAAGGTCTCTTTGGCCAGAAGGGAGCCACCAAGATCAGATCTGTTCTTTCTTTTCGGAATTTCTGCAGCACTGCCGCCACCAACCTTACCGGCGGAAAGGCATAACACAGG
>BLSH010185965.1:1845183-1857732 GCA_018402905.1 Glandirana rugosa
GCCCGCGGGCCCCGCAGACAACCGTCGCTGAAGCGCTTGCTCGTACGACCCTCGCAAACAAGCCCATCCTCCGTCAGTCCGAAAGGTCTGCCCCTTCGTACGCACCTCCGCCCCAAAGACGAAAGGTTTCCGTCCTTCACTCCAATTGAAGGACGGTCCTTCACCAGTAGTCTCCCGCGGACCTCTCACGAAGGACAGAGGTCTTCCGCACCACCTCCTGCGATGTCCGTGGGCCCTCGGACACTCTTTAGTGGACCTGGCTACCTTCGTCGACGTAGCGTCCGTCACCTGGGGACAGGTCACCCGTGGCCGTGGAGGGTCCATTCGCACCCTGCACCAGGTGCATAAAATGTGACCCCCCCTCCACCTCCTCATAGGAGAGAAGACCCCCTATACCTCTTCCTCCTCCTCCACCTCCCCCCCAGTGTAAAATACGTGGACCACGTCCCACGCTTACCTGGGAGGTGCCGGTGCCCACTGGACAGGGGTCCACTGCCTGCGATGCAGCTGCTTCCATCGGTCCAGGTGATTTCTCACAGGCTCCCGGGTGCCTGTAGCGTCCTCCACCACGCCTTCTGGAGACAGGAAGCACTCTCCAGGCGCCCTCTGATGACCACTTCCTGGCAGGAAGTTAACCTCACTTCCTGCCTTTGGAAAGCAGAAACCCCGCCTCCACGCATGCTTCCCCGTCTGGAAAGCCTGACTGCCTCCTACCCGAACAAACGCTCCCAGCATGCTCGTTCGCGAAGTCGCTGCCAACAGACGCCCCGGGCGCCCGTTCGTGCCCAGGCCTCCCTGCCTGCACGGCCAGGTAAGCCAGAGATCATCTTTCCGCTGACGAGATGGGGCCTGCCAGGTCACCGAGGCTCTGCTCTCTCTGAGCTTCTGATAGTGGGGGACCCGCTACCTCTCTCCTCCCTGCATACTGGACGGAGGGGTGCGCAGGCAAAACACAACTACGGTACGCCAGGTCTCCAACTCAGCCACCCCTGAGACATGGAGCTCCCAAAATGCTTCCCTCCATGCTTCCTTCCCGTCCGGCAGGAAACACAAAAAACTGAGGGAGGAGGCCTGGAGGACTGCCTTTTAAGGAATTGGGTGAATGTGTTTCCTGTCCCGGAGGGAGGAGTCCTATATCTCAGAGGCTGTCCTGGAAGACGAGAGGGGAAAGTATCCTTTCCATATTTTTGTGTTTATTATGAAAAGTAGTCGTGAAGCGGAGGGAATGGTTCATTACCTCACGCTTTTTGAGTGGTTGTTTTGTGGTGTAGGTCACAAGGGCTTCATCTACCAATGAAGCCCTTTCAAACAAAACGAAGTGGCCTCCAAGACAGGCCAAATTTATCTTGGAGGCCACTTCGTTTTGTTTGACCCACAACTACTTTAGTTTTGATGATAATTTCTTTCTACAAATACAGGGTACAGCCATGGGGGCAAATTTTGCCCCCTCCTATGCCAACCTGGCTATGGGCTACTGGGAGGGAAAATACGTATCTGCTAATAATCCCTTTTTGGCCAATATTGTTTTCTACGGCAGATATATCGATGATATAATCATCATTTGGGATGGCCCCCCCAATCTCATCGATCAGTTCGTAGATCACTGCAACCGCAACCCCTATGGTGTATCTTTCACTTGTGTCTCCAACTCCAGCTCCTTGGCCTTCTTAGACCTGGAGCTGTACCATACAGATGATAAGATACAAGCCCGAAATTTCACTAAGCCCACAGCAGGTAACTCCTTCCTGCACTATAAGAGTTGCAATTATCCTCCTTGGATAAAAAATATCCCCAAGGGACAATATTGTAGATTAAGAAACAACTGTACCGCTACAGACGATTATACAGCTCAGGGCACACTTTTGAAGACTAAGTTCCTGGATAAAGCCTATCCTGAGGCATTGGTAGATGAAGCCCTTGTGACCTACACCACAAAACAACCACCCAAAAAGCGTGAGGTAATGAACCATATCCTCCGCTTCACGACTACTTTTCATAATAAACACAAAAATATGGAAAGGATACTTTCCAGGCATTGGAACATCCTACTACAGGACCCCCATCTAAGGGACGTTCTACCCCCTGAGTCCCGAGTGACTTATCGTCGAGCTCCCAATCTCAAGGGAAGAATTGCGCCCAGCAAACTGAAAAAACATAAGACAGAAGCACATATACCTACACTTATCCCTCTAGTAGGTATGTTCCAATGCCGAAAGGCACTCTGTAAAACCTGTGCCTACGTTAATCATGGGCAATCCTCTTTTGAAGCAAAGGGAAAAGTCTACACACTCAAGCAGTTTTTTAATTGCTCCTCGAATTTTGTAATCTATGGTCTTACATGCCCATGCGGTTTACTGTACGTGGGCCGTACCATCCGCACATTGAGGTGCCGCTTTGGTGAACATAGGAGGCTCATTGAGGAAGGCGAAGATCACCATAGCGTGCCTAGACACTTTTTAGAGAAGCATAAAAAATCCACACAAGGATTGAGAGTGTGGGTTATTGAACAGATCCCATCCACATTACCCGAAGCAGAACGTTTTAAAAAACTCTGTGCCCGGGAAACATATTGGATTTTTTCATTGGATGTTCTCTCACCTGGTGGCTTAAACGAAAGCATTGAGACGTCCACTATTCTTTAGCCCCTCACGCTCATTTGAAGGACTACACCTTCCCATTTTTTTATAGTTATTAATAACATTTGCGTTTTACACGACTATTCTGTATTAACCTTATGTACATCTCTGTAGTAGCCTCAGTGACTACGTATGGCCATATTAGCTGTCAGGGGCGTTGCTAGGTCTACAAAAGATCTGGGGCTAGAGCCCATAGCAGTGAAGTAAAAAAAGACCTACGCTTGAGCGGGCATACATGTAATAAAATAAATAATAATAGTAATAAATATACATGTGTATGTATGTATGTATGTACACACACACAGTCTGCATTCCAGACCGGGACATGCCTGCTAATTGCAGAACTGCACCCACCCTGTAAGAGACCTGGGGCTATGGGCCCCAGACTCGGGGCTATAGCCCCAATAGCCACCCCCTAGCAACGCCTCTGTTAGCTGTTCATATGTACCTTTATTACTTTTACCACACATGTTATTAGTTGCTTTTCATGCATTTTTATTGGTTTATTTTATGACCATTATTTATTAACAAGACATAATGGAGCTGGTGACTATACATGGTCCACACAGCAGGTTTCTGATTCCCCTCTACATGGTGTGTGCAACACGGTACCATGTTGCAAGCCGCGGGTGGGCCCCCTGCCCATGATCGTCACTTGCCCAGATCCACTTGTGTGGCCAGTGCGATGTGTGGTTGGGTGCCCATCATGCGGTACATCCCTTGATCTTACCTACCGTATAGCAATTAATTCTCATATATATTGCTTTGATCCCCTATCACCCATGTACACATATATGGTGTCCCACCTACACGCAGGCTCTTATTTCTAGGTCATGGGGACATTATTTATTATTTGCATGATTTTAGGTAAAGATATTCCCTCTAGTATAGATTTATATGTAACTTTTAATTATATATATATATTCATTTTACATATATAATCTTCCCAGATTTTGCACAATGTTTTTATAGTACTTTGTGTATTGTATCGACTGTACAGAGTTTTTTAATGCCGCTGTCATGGTTATACCTTCTCTGCATACAGTCTTCCTGTTTCTCCCGGATATGATATGTAGAGAGGTCATCCATTTTGATCCAGCCCCCCGCCCCTTAGCCTATTTATATTCAGCCCACTGCCTACAGGCCAGTCCTTGCCTGAGGAAGAGGCGCGGCCTTACTGCCATCTGGGCCGTTTCCGCCTATGAAACGCGTCGCACAGCGAGTGACGTCACGGACCTGCGCCCCCGCCTCTCGCGCTCCAAGCCTCGTCCTGGAATACAGCCGGCAGTTTACCATCCTCCAGAGGAAACATCACAGACTTGGTATAGCATGTGGAGACGGACTCCCCCCTGCTGCAGAGTATCCCTAGTGACGCTACTATGGACTGGCTTCCCATGCTGTTTACCCTTCTACACTTTGTGAGTGTTTTTATACCTTTGTGAATAAATGTTCTTTTAAATATTGCACTTAGAGGCGCCTCCTTTTCTCTTTTTCTCTTTTAGCAATTACGAAGCCCGGTTCAGCTTCTAAGGATTGGCTGCCTTCTCTTCAGGATTATTCCCATAAAACTTTTAGAAAAACTTTCCTTCTTCTCACCTATGTGAAGTGGTAGGGATGCTTCTCTCCACTTCCCTATAAGATTGCCTGTACATAACTCTTTGGACACAGTGACTGGGCTGCTAACAACTGTGCGCACATATTTGTTGTTTTTTTCTCACCTTCTTAGGCCAGTCCTCACTGCATGGAACCCGTGTCTGTTTCTAATACATTTGTATGATAAGTTTGGCAGTGTTTTAAAAATGTGGCAAGGTGCTTTGTTTATATTGGCTAAGCGGTATGGTCGGCACATGGAGGAGGAAGTGCTCTGGGGACCACTATGCCCAGAATTTGCTCAATCTGAGTCTTGACATCTGTCCAAAAAGTTTGAATCACAGGACACTCCCACCATATGTGCAAAAGCGTACTGTGTTGGCTGCAACCTCACCAGCAGAGATCAGGGACAGAAGGGTAGATTTGTGCTAGTGTAGCTGGAACACAGTACCACTGTGTCAAAATGTTATACTTGTTTTCTTGGATATTAGAGTATATGGAGCTAGTGTGAGTCAACTGATATAGGTGAGCTAATTGAGAGAATTCACAGCCCAAATCATGTTTCTGTTCACGGACATCGGCTGGTTTGGTGGTGGGGGAGACCAAGGTAAGCAGTTGATAAAGTCCTGAAATCATATGGGGCAACGGTTCCTCTTCTATGAACAAGCGTTCAAATTGAGTAAGGTTAGATACTGCCCGTGGTGCCGATCTCTGTGTGGAGAAAAAATGGTGGAGCTGCTTGTACCTCCAGAAGTCCGTGGGAAAGCCACCATAATATGTTCTAAGAGTATCCAAGGGGATGAGTTTCCCATCTTCCAGAAATGTGCCGCAGGCAGTGTTACCATCGGATGCCCATGACCCTAAAAAGGCCAGCCATTCCCCTGGTAAGAACCAGGTAAAACCTCCCAATGGTGCCACCGGGGACACATATGGTGCCAGAGAAAGCAAACGGTTTGTGAAGTCCCATACCTTTAATGTGTGGGTGGTCAGAGGGGAGACCATTTCTGACAAGCACCTGTACTCCCGAGGCAACCATAGATTGTACAATAAGTTACACCCCGCCATGGACTTCTCCAGATGCACCCACAATTTAGCTTTAGTGTGGAACCGCTAGTTAAGAATCCTCTGTAGTGCTGCTGCTCTATAATATCGTTTGATATCAGGTATTCCTAGGCCATCTGACCTTTTAGAACGTTTCAATATTCGCATGGCTATTGCGGTATCTGTCCCGCCCATATAAAATTGGCAAACATGCTATTGAGCTGAGTGAAAAAACCTCTGGGTAAGGACACAGATACCATCTGCAGGAAAAATAAAATCCTCGGGAGAATATTCACCTTCAAAATATTTATATCGCCCAACCAGGTGAAAGCGGTATTAGTCCAAGACTTCAAGTCTTTACGGATTGAACTCAACAAGGGGACATAATTGCTGGTATACCACGTCTCATGTCAGTCCGTGAGGTTTATTCTGAGATATTTTAAGGATGACTTTGCCCATGAAAGTGGAAAGGACTGTTGTAGATTAGTATCTAAATTAGAGGGTAGGGTGGTGGGAGGCTAGGACTGAACGAGCCTCTGGAAGTCTTTTTTAATGAGTTCCATTCTATTCACGTATGGTAAGGGTTAAAGTCTGGCCAGATTACCTATGAATAGAGCTGTAATGCTAAGAGCCTTTCATGAAATGTGGCCTCTCTTCATTATGGCTTCATTCATGCACATCTATTTATGGCTAGGTTCCTTAAATTATGATAGAATTAGGCTTATGACGTACATCAGAGTGATATCATTGGTGGAGACTGTAGCTTCTTAGGAAAGATACAAGAACTAATTGTTAGCTGAAATTAGTCATTACCAAGAGAAATCCTGTTGTGGCAGCTCTTATATTATTAAGCTTTGGCTTTTATGTTTTACAGCAGGAATAATGAATGGCAGAAAAAAAATGAATAGCGAATCTAACTATTTCCATAGTGTTGTTGTTATTGTTAGTACTTACGACGTGTTCAGCAAGAATGTGCAAAGAGCAATGATAATGCGATAGGTTACCAATCCATGGAATCCTATCAGATCAATGACATGCTATATATCAATCCATGGCCCTGTCACTGTGAGAATATAAAAAAATATGTGACACAGGATTCGCATTTAGGGTCCTTTCACACATACGGACCATTCAGGTACGCCTGTCAGTTTCTCAGGCGGACCTGAACGGACGCTTCATGCACCTCTATGGAGCGATGGATGTCAGCGGTAACACATCCGATCCGCTCCGCTAAACCCTATTTTCCATCCGTCTGGGGGATCGGATCGAATGAAAATGGACAGGCGGATCCCTTTTAATCCGATCCTCTATAGAGGAGAGCGGGGATCTGACAGGCACAGTGAGCAGAGACAGACCTGTCATCCGCTGGCTAAGCGGGGATCAACGGAGCAATCCCTGCTGCTGAGCAAGTGGAGTCAGTGAAAACGGACATGTATGGGTGAAAGGACTCTTAGGGTTAATGCAAAGTTCCAGACTATTGTTTCTGAGCAGAGAAATCTGTGTATTTGGCTTTCTCCAGATTCTGTAGTTCTGGATTGGAACTTTAAAACCTGTGTCCGGGTTTTACCAAATGCCTGCAACCTGGCTGAGCATACAGGTGTGCAGGGTCGTTATACCTGGTCTGAGGATAGCTCAGTGCTCCCAGTTTGGAGACTGATCCCAGTATGGGAGACGGAAGGTCTCACAGAGGGGTCAGGGGACCCCATCCAGAAGCCATGAGACAGAGGGTCTTACCCAGGGGCCAGAGGGCCCCAGCCAGAAGTAGGGTTGCAACCTCATCCCTTAAAAGTTGAACACATATTAATTACACAGGTTCTGTGGCTGATTAAGGTGATAATTAAACTCACTTGGTGCCTTATCTGCATTAAATTAGCCTCAGAATCTGTGTAATTAATATGTGTTTGGGTTTAAAGGGATGAGGTGGCAACCCTAGCCAGAAGCCAAGAGACAGAGGGTCCCACCCAGGGGTCAGAGGGCCCCAGCCAGAAGCCAAGAGACAGAGGGTCTCAACCAGGGGTCAGGAGCCCCAGCCAGAAGCCATGGGACAGAGGGTCTCACCCAGGTGTCACGGGCCCCAGTCAGAAGCCATGAGACAGAGGGTCTCACGCAGGGGTAAGAGGGCCCCATCCAGAAGCCAAGAGACAGAGGGTCTCACCGAGGGGCAGAGGGCCCCAGTCAGAAGCCAAGAGAGAGAGAGGGTTTAACTGAGGGGTCAGAGGTGCCCAGTCAGGAGACAGAGGGTCTCCTTCCAACAGTCAATTCGGCTCCTATTAGGATGTCAGGAGAACCCCTAGTCATTGCCCAGAGATGGGCTGTGCAGTAGGGCGCTGCAGCCAAAAGCTAGGAGAGCTAAGTGATCCAGGAGAGTTGGGCAACACAGTCAGATGGACTAGTGAGAGGAGCAGCAGTGCTGTCAAAAAGCAAGCCAGGTGGTTCAGAATTCTCATTGTTTGGATACTGCGCAGAAGAAACCCCTGCGTGGGAAACTAATGTGCATGTGAACTTTCCATTTATTTAATAAAAGTGGACGGCCATGCCCTGAAATACAGTTTTGGACTGGCACAACTCATTGTAAACGCACCTACTGCTTGAGTTTAATCATCCCCAATATCACATGTAATACATAACAATCCACAGTAGCCTATCAGATCGATGATGTAATACATAACAATCCATGATAGCCTATCAGATTGATGATAAGATACATAGCAATCCATGGTTACCTATCAGATTGATGATGTGATATATAGCAATCTATGGTACATAATCAAATTGATAATTGTCCATTGTACAGTGTGTTGTTGTTACCCTCATCATCTTATCTCTTTGAACGGCTTTCTGAAACGACACAGCATGCCATGAAAACAATTTAAAAAAAGTGAAATCCTATCAGTAAAGATATCAGAACACATATTACAGTTGGATGTATAGAGAAAAGAAGTTTTCCAGATTTGAATTTTTTAAAGGCTTGATCACACTAGGTGCTGTGTGGGAAAGCTTGCAAAATCGTGCCTTTTCCTGCAACACACAAAGCATGCTGTCTTTTGCAGACGCGCATGGATGCCATTAATTCTTAATGGCACCCCACATATCTAGCAAACTTACACGTGTTTGTGCCCGCCAACAGGCATAATATCACAGTACCATGTGTTTTGGTGCAGCGTGATTTTAAAAATCATGTTGGCATATTTTTTGTGTGTTTAATGCACATACTGTAGGGCAGCTTATTAAAATAATGGGCTGCTGTAAAACACAATACACGTCTCCTGGCGTGAACAAGCCATTAATGACAGGCGATACAAACCATCCTGTTGGGAGGGGGAAGGGGTTCAGTTTTCACAAAATCCAACATTGTATTTAAAAATCTGGTATCTTATAAAGATTTACAATGCAGTAACAGAATGTTCACATTAATCATTGATTACTATATACTTTTAGTGTTCCACATCAATACACATTATGATCGGCAGAGTACAGTTAACCATAAAAAGCAATTAGAGAAGAAATCTCTTAATCAGAGATTCCAGTTTATGAAATATAAATGTTTTACAACAAAAAAAAAATGGCAATGCTACCTATTTGAAATGTATTTCTGATTGATTTAATGAAGTTGTTAGGAGATTATAAAAATTGCAGTGCAAAAACCTATTTGTTATTTAAAGCCCATCACTGGCGAAAAGAGAACTCCCCTGTTGTAGTGGGGCTGCCCCACACTACAAAGATGAAATGCTTGTTTAAGTCTAGGGGCGGGGGAAAAAAGGTTTACGTACCCCCCCCCCCCCCCCATTCCCCCAGGTGCTGCCTCTCTCCCCTACTCCCCTACACTCCAGCAATGAACCATCTCTTCGGGTCCTCACATCCAGTGCAGTGCAGGGCTATGGACTCTCCATAGGACTTGATGATGTCACAGGAGTGTAGGGGAAGTAGGCTGTGGGGACTTGTTTTACAACTCAGAGGGAGCCTATGGGAGCGGAGGATCTGGTAAAAACTGCTTTTCCTAGTCCCCTAGACCTAAACAAATATTTAGCCTTAACAGTACAGGGGCACCCCCATTGAAAGGTATCATTTTTCCTTTCCCTGGAATTCAGCTTTGAAGAAAATCTATAATGAAAACTATGGCGGCTGCCATCGCTGACATCCTCCAAATTTTAGAGATACTAGTTGTCTAGTAGTCATGCTGAGTCAAAGGCTTCAGTACTTTTTGAGTCAATGAATGGAAACAAGTATGTAGATCAGGAGTTCTGACTTTACTGGGACTTTGCTAGCTGTTCGCCCATGAATGTAAGATTCAGAGAAGCATAACCAAAGGGGCAAGGTCTACCGGGTAATGCTATTGACCAAATGTAAATATATTCATATTTGGTCAATTAGCCTGTAGTATATATTGTACATGATACACAGATGCGCCGCTTCACAGGCAGGGTCAGGGCATCCCCCAGATATGCCATTTAGTTCAGCTCATCACTACCCCTCTGCATAAGCTATTCTAAAACTATACAAGAACTATCAGTTAGTAGAGGTGGGTCAAACACTCCCCAGTTCAGTTCGTGCCAGAACTCCCAAACATCGCAAAAATCCTGACCCGAACCACGAACCCCATTGAAGTCTATGGGAACCGAATTTGAAAAATTAAAAGTACCCATTTTGAAGGCATATATGCAAGTTATTGGTCATAAAAAGGGTATAGGGGCTGGGTACTGCCCTGGGAGATGTGTACCAATGTCTGCAGACACGATTAGATGAGAGTCGATCGGCGGCTCTCCTGATACGCTGATTCTGCGCTGATTGTTTATGAGAGCAGCCCCCCCTAGGATTGCCACCCAGAACCCACAGAGAGACCACCTAGGACCACCAGGGAATGCCCACCCATGGACCACCAGGGAGACAACCAGGGAAGCCCACCCTGACCACCAGGGAGCCCACCCATTTACCACCAGGTAAGGGACACAGTGCCCAACAGGGATGGCACTCACTGCCATTTTGGATGCCATCCAGGACCACCAGGGAATGCCAGGGAAGGACCACCAGGGAATGCCATCAAGCATTGCCGCCCACCAGTGCCCACCAGTGCCACCTATGAGTGCCACCTCTCAGTGCCACCTAACAGTGCCCAGTGCCACCTATGAGTGCCCATTAGTGCTGCCTATGAGTGCCCATTAGTGCTGCCTATGAGTGCCCATCAGTGCCGCTTATCAGTGCCACCTATCAGTGCCCATCAGTGCTGTCCATCAGTGCCCCTTCATCAGTGCCTCCTCATCAGTGCCTGTCAGTGTAGCCTCATCAGTGTCTGTCAGTGCAGCCTCATCAGTGCCCATCAGTAAAGGAGAAAATTTAGTTATTTACAAAGTTTTGTGGCAGAAACAAAGAAAAACGGTTTTTTTTTTTCAAAATTTCCGGTCTTTTTTTATTTGTAGTGCAAAAAATAAAAACCCCAGAGGTGATTAAATACCGCCAAAAGAAAGCTCTATTTGTGGGAATAAAATTATAAAAAGTTTGTTTGGGTACAGCGTCGCATGACCGCGCAATTGTCATTCAAAATGCGACAGCGCTGAAAGCTAAAATTTGGTCTGGGCGGGAAAGGGGGTAAGTGCCTGGTATTGGAGTGGTTAAAGTGAAACAATAAAAATGAAAAATTCCTTTAATCCACCAACCTATGAATAAGCATCCCATCTCGATGTGAAATTCATGCCTGTCCTCTGGTTTTCTAAACAATGTGATTTTATGGATTACATGAATTTTAACCTGAGATTCCAATAAAAGTGTTGCACGGAGTGCGGACCTCCAGTATTTTTCTTTACTTCATCTAATGCAGTGTGGCACATGGTGCAGAGTAAGGAGGTAGATCACAATAATGTTACATAAACAAAAGTCCCCAATTTAATAAAAACAGTAAAACTCAATGGGGTTGATTCACTAAAGGCAAATAGACAGTGCACTTGGTCCATAGCTTAGTAAATGAGGGGGAGCTCTGCTGACTTCCATCTTCCAATCATGTGCGAGTAAAAATGCTGTTTTTTTCTTTTGCTTGCATGTGATTGGGTATTCTTTGTGAAAACTTTAGCATGTTTACACCCTATTAACACTTGTGTGACTTGATCAAAGTCATCAAAGTCGCATAACAAGTCATTCCCCATGTTTTCCAATGATAACCATTCATATATGTGCGACTTTGCAGCGACTTCAAAGTAGTTCATGCACTACTTTGGTCCGACTTTCATGCAACTTAAGGGCCATAGACATCAATGTTAACCCTCAAAAGTTGCTTGAAAGTCTTACCTGAATGTTTTACATGGAACAGTGGGTCCGACTTTGCAGAGGGACAACAAGTCACAATCCAAATCCAAAGTTGCGTCAAAGTTGCACTCCAATGTTGTGGAGCCGTACAAGTGTAAATGGAGCCTTACTAAGCTATGGAGTAACTGCACTTGCAAAGTTCACAGTCTATTAACCTTTAGTAAATCCACCCCAACATGTTTCGTAGCGTACACTTGTCCCCTCCAGGGAATTTATGCTCCAAAACATGTTGAGCTTTACTTATTTTAATAGATTAGGAATTTTCATTTATGTAACATTATTGTGATCCACCTCCATTATCCAACAGCATTGTTGTTGAGTGTGGTACACCCAATCCTAGGATATGTGATTGCTCTTGAAAGTTGACTGTGGATTCCTGCTTGTCAGCTGGGACACAAATTGCAGTTTTCCCGTCCAATCATTAACCACTTCCCGACCGCCTGCCGTGTTTTCACGGAGGCAGTCGGGCTGCTGTGCGTGAATCGCCGTAAAAACACGGCGATCTGCGAACGGTCGTCCTGAGGAGTGTGCCCGTGGCTCGGGCGGACCCGATGAGCGGCCACAGGCAAAGAACGGGGAACCGCCGATGTAAACACGGCGGTTCCCCGCTCTGTTATTAAGGGCATGGGAGATCTACTGATCCCTGTCACTGGGATCAGTTAGATCTCTCATGCCCATGTTAGCCCAGCCCCCCCACAGTAAGAACACACCCAGGGAACACAGTTAACCCCTAGCTCTCCCCCCAGGTTAACCCCTTCACTGCCAATGACATTTATGCAGTAATCAGTGGACATTTAAATTTCTGATTGCTGAATAAATGTCATTGGTCCCAAAAAAGTGTCAAAATGTCCGCCATATCGTCCCAATATCGCAGTACCGCTAAAAATCGCAGATCGCCGCCATTACTAGTAAAAAATAAAAAAAAATAAAAACCCCAGAAACCAATCAATAAAAGCAGATTGCGATTTTTTTTTATCACAAATATGAG
>BLSH010185965.1:1876882-1888076 GCA_018402905.1 Glandirana rugosa
TATACGAATTACTTAACTCCGCAACACTCTACGCACGGGTCCTTTCCGTCGTTGCCTGGAAGGGACACTCGGGGAACGTTAACTCGGACATTTCGAAGGTCCTGGAGCTTCCCTGTGGTACACAACAACCAAGCTTTCATAGACTAGCACCACGGACGAGGCCAAACGACGCAAAAACGTTCAAGGGTTAAATTCGACTTTTACTAGAACCACAAATTACTCGACAAACTTGCAATTTCCCGCTGTACAGGACGGACACTGTCTCTTGAGTGACCCAGAGTCCTTTGGCATCTTCCGGTACATGTACCGGCGAAACTATTGGTCTGACTCCTGAGACCCAGTGAGTTCTCTGTCACAGGCAGGACATGTCGCCCTTTAACGTTCAAACAGCTCATTAAACACCAAGATCATTTTCAGCTTAAATTGGGAACTTGCAAAAACGCAGCAAACCGGAGCAGGCACCACGATCAGATACTTTCGAACCAACAACACATGGTGTCCCTTCGAGGTCCTGGAAGCTTTACAGGCTCAATTGCAAGGGGCTCACAGGGAAGGTCCGTTGCTGCCTTTCCTGGGCACGCATCTCACAACGCCTCAATTCATTAAGCATATTCGCATACTGCTTGGTAGGTGTGGTGTCAACCCCAAACAATACACGGGTCATTCTTTCAGGATTGGGGCCGCATCAGCGGCTTCCCGGCAAGGCATCCCAGCTCATATCATTAGGAAGTTGGGCAGGTGGAAGTCGGCATGCTACATGAGGTTTATCCCAGAACCACATGTTGAAATGGCCAGGGCCTTTTCTCGTTTAGTTGAATGAGTTATTATGTTTTGCAATAAAAATTCTTGCTTCATCCTAACAGTGTCTTTTTGCCCACTTCAGGCGTACTATACACGTGACCAGGGCACTCCGCAGGTCACCTTTTCTCTCGACACTCATTTCATACGGTATCGTTTGATGACTCCGAGTACAATTGTTTTTTATGTGCTCCATTCACACTACAGCACAGCCGGCAGATGTGGGGAGATGCTGATATGTAGCATTTTACTGCAATGTACTGGAGGGCACCGCATGTTGCTGCTGCTGTAGTGTGGAGACATGAATGAAATGTCACTTTGTGGCACTTCAAATTAAGTTTTAAAAAAAAAGGAAACACTGTGAGGTGCTGAAATGTGTAGCACACTGCAAACAAAATTTGACAGCTGCTCCATACCAGCATGCCACCTGCTTAATAAACCTACTTAAAGTGGAGCCCCCCCCCCCTCCAAAAATTTAAAGTCAGCAGCTACACATACTTTAGCCGCTGAGTTTTTTTACTAGGACACTTACCTGTCCTGGAATCCAGCAATGTTGGTACCCCTTATGGCTTCACAGCCAGTTCCCTATTGCGCATGCTCCCGGCTTACTGGCCCGGCAGCAGTGGAGGGAGAGGAGGGGGGCCGAACTTCTGACATACACCGCTGTGGCGAGGTCTGACGGAAGTGGGGATGGGCACATATCAAAAATGGGTACCCGCACCGGAAGAGGGGGGTCGGATAAGCAGTAGTTCCACTTTTGGGTGGAGCGCCGCTTTAAAAGCAGAAACATCCTAAATGCAGGAAAATGTGACCTCAGTGGCGTTGAGAAGCTGAGCTTTATTTTCTGTTATCTGACAAATTGGAAGTGCAACTGAATACAAACTTTTTTTCTTTATGTATTTTTTTTTTTTTTTTTAGTTGTAAATAGAGTGGCAATGGATTAGGGTCCCTGTCAGGTTTTTATAGCTGTCTATGTCCCTATGAGGGAGATATCCACCCTTCCCATATATCCTGGTGATCATCATCACTGAGATGAAGGAAAATCCCACATTTTGAGTAGTCAGTAGAACAGGAAAAGAGGGGAAATATTCCCCTCTTTGCCATGGGACACAGATGGCAAAGAAAAGCTTGACAGGGATTATAACCCTCTCTTACCATATCCAAAATTAGGAAAAAGGTTTTGCAGTCAATTCTGCTTTAACCACTTGACGACCAGCAACGTATCCATGTGTCGCTGGACTTCAGCTGTGGGCATCACCCCGGTATTGTTTATCAGAGCCAATGGTCTTCTTTCTTGTAAAAGCAATCCTAGTGGCTAACTAGCTGCTGGATTGCTTTTACAAACAGTGGGGGGGACAACCCTGCCCCCCCCACCGCCTTCCACTGCTTTCTCGGGTTCTCCCGTACCACTGGGAAACCCGAGCAGCCAGCTGGCGCTTTCACTAGCTGATCATCAGGTAAGCAAAGACCGGATCAGCTCTGATCACCTCGATGATATAGGAAAACGGAAGCAACGAGCATACATACTTCCGGTTTCCCCGGATGTAAACTGCACCATTTTTAAATAGCCAAAGCATCTGAACACACTGATCTTGGTGTGATCAGATGCTTTTAAGGGCAGAAGAGGAATCTGAGGTCTAATAGACCCCAGATCTCTCCATAAGGAATACTTGTCACTGCCTATTGCTTTCACAGGGGATATTTATATATCCTGTGATAACAATAAAAGTGATTAAAATATATATATATAGAGAGAGAGAGAGAGATCTCTATATCTATCTACAGGCGGTCCCCTAGTTACAAATGACTCCTACTTACAAACGGAGGGAGACCACAGGGAGGGAGAGGAAATCTACCCATAGGAGAGGAAATTCACTCCTTATAATGAGTTATTATGGGAAAAAGATGTCTCCACTGATGCTTTATCACCAAGGTTTGTTTCCACAACAACCCAAAATTTTCTAAATTCAATTATCATTGGGATAGGAAGTGAGATGAAATCTTTTGAACATAGACTTAGACAGCAAAACAAACATTACAGGGGTGTTAACCCTTCCCTATGCTATCCAAAAAGCGTAAAAATATTTTTTTTGGCTGGAGTTACACTTAAAAAAATATACCTGTTCCGACTTACAAATTCAACTTAAGAACAAACCTACAGTCCCTATCTTGTTTGTAACCCGGGGACCGCCTGTATATATATATATATCTCTATCTATCTATCTATCTATCTATCTATCTATCTATCTATCTATCTATCTATCTATCTATCTATCTATCTATCTATCTATCTATCTATCTATCTATCTATCTATCTATCCGTCCCCTCGTGCTTGTGCGCAAAGGCGAACACGCGTTCCATTTTTTGTGTATTTGGTCCCAAAAAAGATTACATTTGAAAAACCACTGCCTAAATACCGTGTGACAGAAAAAAATTGCAACCCCCACCAATTTATACATTAGGGCCTCTGTTTTAAAAAATATAATATTTAAGGGTTCTAAGAAATGTTCTAGCAAAAAATGATGATTGTTGCAAGTAAACAAAAATTGCCAGAAAAGGCCTGGGGGTCAAGTGGTTGAGCTCCCTCTGACTTACAATGTCCATGTAGATTGTAGGATATGCTAAACTTTGAAAGCATTGCTATCCCCATCAGATGTCCATCCTCCCTGGTTCTCAATGAAATATTTCATTACTAAACTAATAGAAGGTTATGGTCTGTCCCACTCGGCACCTTTTGCCGCAATCTGCAACCCAGTCTAGCTGCTGCGTCTTATCACAAACGGAAATAAAAACCTGGCAGGATGCTAACCCTTCTTATCTTTTACTAAGCAAAAAAAAAGGTCTTGGCTATATGTATCCCACTCCTGCAGTGGCTCGGTGATCTGAGGCTTCTGTGTAACAGCAGTACAGGGAGAAGTTCTCCATACTAGCTGTCACCTTCTGGAAAGAGTGAGGCTCCGCCCACATGGCCTGTATCATTTATTCAGAGTTCTGTGAATGAATAAACTACAACTACCAACATCCTTTGTGGCTGTCGGCTTGTAGTTCTGAATGGACTACCATGGTGCTGGGGTAGTTCATTGATTCTTCCTGTCAGTGTGAAACTGCCCGGTGGTACGATGTATGATGTACGGGGCAGACACCTCAGAGTCTTTAGGAGAACTGCATAGAACCAGCAATCTGCTGATCACTGCTGCAATGCTTTCTAGGCACCTAAAAAAATATATGTAAATGCACATATTTTTTACCTGCAAAAAAAGTGCATTTATTATTATTATTATTATTATTTTTATTTTTTTAAAGATATGCTTATCCAATAAGAGCTAATGCTCCAGTGTTATAAAAAGCCTGAGTTCCATGTGCAGTGAATAAATATCTGGAGCTTCCATCAGGCAACTTTCCTCACGTATCAATGCATTTAAATATCAGCTGACAGTCCATGTGTTGGCTGGTCCTGTTCGGTTTTATTACACGATATCCAGGAGAACAAAATATCAAGGGACACTGTTATTGATTCCCTCCCTTCAGATTGTGCTGGCCATGTTTTTCATGTCCTTACTGGATTCTTTCAGGTTAGCAGCCTACCCTATGGATCTGCAAGAAGAGGCATTTTGGCTCAGACAGTGACAGATAAATAATCCGTAAAAATACATATTTATCAGATTTTAATCAGGAATTCATCTTAACCATTTTAAGACCGCTAATAAGTATATATACATTGTGGCTCTGAAGTGGTTTACCAGGCTTGTGGCTGAAGATATCAGCCATAACCCCGGTATTTTTATTTATTTTTTCTTTCTTATTTCAGCCAGCGGCTGGCTTTCTCATAAAGGCATTCCGAGTGGCTCATGTGCCACTGGAATGCTTTCAGAAGCGGCAGGACGGGATGTCTCTCTCCCGCTGCTTGACAGTGTTTTTTGGGCGTACCGTTTCCACTGGCTCTCCCGAGAAATGCGGCCGACTGGTCCCAGAGGCAATTAAGGACTAGATCGTCTTTGATCGCCTCTATTGCCTTGGAGGACCGGGGTGACGTCATGCCATCATTTCCAGTCCAGGGTGGAAGTAAACCATTAAGGCAGTGGTTCTCAACTCCTGTCCTCGGGACCCACCAACAGGCCAGAATTTAAGTATTATCTTGGGGAGATGCAGACTAGAATGCTGCAATCACTGAGCAGCAAATTATATCACCTGTGATGTATTTCAGTTATCCTGCAAACCTGGCCTGTTAGTGGGTCCCGAGGACTGGAGTTGAGAACCACTGCATTAAGGCCTCATGTACACTGCTGCTGGTAAACGGACATTTGGAGCAGTTGGGTGTTTCTTTCAGCTGCCCCTGACCTCTCCTCTGTTATCTTATCAGTACATTTACACAGGGTCGTTTACAGTAGTTTCTAGGCAGTTGAGTTTAGAGTCATTTTTTGGAAAGCAAAAAAATGCGCTCATGATGGATGTGCAGAGGCATTTGAAACGCCAAATGCCTGTAATGGCTTGTAAACGCACCTAAACACGGTAACTCGCATTTAGCAGCGTTTGTCATTTAAAAAAGAAAATGCTTCTAGATGCAAACGCAGCATGACGGGCGTTGTCAAACGTTGGTTTCTAGCTGTCTAGTTAAATCGTTAAGCCTAAAAAATAGAGGACCTGTCATCCTTATTTCAATTAGAAGTGATGTTTACAAAAAAAATAAATACAAAATTAAAGGGACAGTATAAAGAGTAAAATGAATAACTTTTTTTTTTTTTTTTAATGCACCCCCGTGCTCACACGCAGAAGTGAAGGCAAATGTGAGTTGTGCACACATAAGTAAACAGTGTTTAGAGCAAGAGAGATAATTCTAGTGCTAGAACTCCTCTGTAACTCTAAACAAGTAACCCATAAGGCTCCATGCACACTGTATCTCAAAAACGACCGATTTTGGTCGTTTTGGCGTTTTTTTTTTTTAACAGCCCAAAAACGCCACTTTATTTTATCCTATGTGTCCATGCACACATGGTCATTTATTGTCTCTTATCAGCAGTGGCGTTTTTGGGCTGTTATCTGAACGCCCTGAATTGGCGTTCAAAAGTCGTTCTCCTGACCACAAAAAACGCCAGACGCCGGTAAACGCCACTAAACGCCGGTATATCGGTGTCTGGCGTTATTTGCAGTCAATGAAAGCCAATGAAGAAAAAAACACCCAAAAACGCCGCTAAACGCCGGCGTTTATCGGCGTCTGGCGTTTTTTGCAGTCCTCAATGGAAGCCAAGGAAGTAAAAAAAAAAACGCAGACGCCGCTAAACGCTGCTTACAAAACACTGCAAATAGAACGTTTTGTGAGCAGCGTCTCCTGCCCGACGCTGAAAGAGCCCTATAGCGTCCAGTGTGCATGGAGCCTAAAGGTGATTAAAGCATCGCCTTATGGAGATTTTAAGTGCCATAGTTTGTCGCCATTCCACGAGCGTCTGTTTTAAAGCGTGACATGTTAGGTATCTACTTTGTATCTGGAAAGTATTCGCAGCGCTTCACCTTTTCCACATCTTTATGTTACAGCCTTATTCCAAAATGGATTTCATTCATTATTTTCCTCAAAATTCTACATACAATATTCCATATTGACAATGTGATAGAAGCTTGTTTCAAAACTTTGCACATTTATTAAAAATAAAAAACGAAAAAAATCACACGTACATAAGTATTCACAGCCTTTGCCATCACACTCAAATTTGAGCTCAGGATCATCCTGTTTCCACTGATCATCCTTGAGATGTTTCTACAACTTGGAGTCCACCTGTGGTAAATTCAGTAGATTGGACATGATTTGGAATGGCACACACACCTGTCTATATAAGGTCCCACAGTAATGCCCGGTACACGCAATGAGATTATCGGACGAATGATCGTCTTTTTTTTTTTTTTTTTTTTTTTAAATTTTTATTTTGCATGCTAATCTCAGATCGAATCCGAAGAGTTTACTTAACCACTTCAGCCCCTGAAGGATTTCACACTTTAGGACCAGAGCACTTTTTGCGAGTCGCTTTAACTGACAATTGCGCAGTTGTGCGACGTTGTACCCAAGCAAAATTTGCGTCCTTTTTTTCCCACAACTAGAGCTTTCTTTTGGTGGTATTTGATCACGGCTGCGTCATTTCTGATCGCCGCTATAAACAAAAGAAGAGCGACAATTTTGCAAAAAAAAAAAAAAAAACAAATTTCTTACTTTTTGCTAAAATACAAATCCAAAAAAAAAAATATAAAAAAACATTTTTTCTCTTCCGTTCACTGACAGACGCAGCCTTCTTATGGCACATGGGGTTATGCTCATCCTACTAGGAGTAGCCTAGGCAAAACAAACAAAAGTGTAGGTTGGCCCCTCCCAGGGGGCCGTCCTCACCTTGGCATATAATCCCCCTGCTCTGTACAGCACATCAGTTTTTATTTGCCTAATGCAAGGAGTAGACCTGGTTCCCTATGGGAGCAGCGGTCTCCTGAACATTCATCTAAGGAAGACTGCTATCAAGAAGCTGGCTGGTGGTATAGAGGATATCTCGAATCCTAATCTTTCCCCAGTCCTGCCAACACTATGCGAACCCCCTTAGGGGGGCCCACCGCATAGCGCCCGTTCCGTGCGGGCGGCCAGTGGCTAAAACCCACTAGAGCCCAGTGACTGGTTTGCCTGTCCAGTGGCCTTGCCAGCAGCATGCCTTCTTGCGGGGAGGTAGGTCTGCTCCGGGTGGCTACCCGCTGCGCCCGTCGGATTGGTGAGTGAACCCCTTTTCTGCCCTAGAGGCATGGAGAGTGGGCACCTGGGCAGCTCTGTGGTGGTCAGCCGGTGGGGGTCTGTTAGAGGCCTTCCCCCCACTCCCCCTCCCCCCTCAATCCCCCGCAGGCACCTTTGCACTAACCCGGAGCAATGTGTTAGTTGGGTCGTCGCCATTGGATTTTGGAGCACCGCTCGTTCATGGCCGACCGCACGTGTGTAATGGCAGCGTCCATTGTTTGAGAACCATGTGGTTACCAGCCTGCTCTCTGGCGGCCTCCTGTGGTCGATTGGGAGAACTGCAGTCCTTGTGCAGGAAGTCCTTAAAAACGGGTGTGGGCTTCCGGTTTTTGCTTGGACAGCATGGCTGACACACAGTAACAAGCTCCTGGTGTGCAGCAGTTCGTGGGCATTGCTCTTCAGTTGGAGTGCTGAGGCATCAAACAGCAAGTATAGCTGGCACTTCCTGGGTGCTGGTAGTGGTGGGTGTAATCCACCCGGGTCTCCCTGGCTGATTTGTGGGGTAGAGGTGGTGGTTACACAGCAGGGGTGCCGGGCTGAGATGTCAGAGGCCGGCAATTCTATGGCAGGGGTACCTGCAGATCTACAGTCCACCCCAGGAGCATTTGTGTCCTTGGAACAGCTGAGGGCGGGGTTTGGGGAGTTCCTCCTCCAGGCAGGGGTGCCCGTTCCAAGGGGCCCCCAGAAGCGCCCACCCCCCCCTCTTTTCTCAGGGGAGGATTCAGATCTAGAAAGCGCTTCAGTGGTCACACCTGTGGATCTTTCAGAGGGTGAGCCGCCCTCAGAGGGCGAAGAGGATCAGGAGGCTCCTAGTTCGCGGGTTAAAGCGATAGTGGAAGCACTGATATTTGAGACTCTATGCGACTGGACCAAACAGGGGAGTCGCATGAGTCCGCATATGTTTGTGGACCGCTTAGACCCCCTAGGTCCCCTAGGGCTTACCCTTATAATCAGGTGTTTGAACAGGCAGTGTTCAAGGAATGCCGTAAGCCACCAAGTTCCTTGGCTTTGCCAAAAAGCTTTGCTGTTCGCTACCCCTTTGAGGAAAGCTTTACTAAGAGATGGGCTTCCCCGGTGGTGGACCCTGCCGTGGCTTGTGTGAATAAGGCAACCACCATCCCCTTGAAGGGGTCCCCATCCTTTAAAGAGGCGGCCGATCGCCGCACAGAGACAGTGTCTAAAGCACTATTATTGTTGGCTGGGTCAGCCATGCGGCCAGCGCTAGCAACTGCTATGGCGGCACAGTCTCTTCGTGAGCATGCTGCCGCGCTGCGCACTAGTTTGTCTGGTGAATCTGCACAGGCTGAAGTACAGCGAGTGCAACATTTGGAAGAGGGTCTCCGCTACATATGCCATGCTGCTTTGGATCTTCTCCCCATATTGTCAAAATTGTCTGTTTGTTCAATTGTTTTCAGGCGGGTGCTGTGGCTCCGCTCTTGGTCGGGCAACCAGGCTTCAAAGAAAGCTCTGGCAGACCTGCCCTTTCAGGGGCCCCTACCCGCCTCACGGGTGGGGGGCCGGTTTCTGGGGGTTGCAAGCAGCTCTCTGCCCCCAGAAAAGTCCTTCCCCTCAAACTTGAGGCTCCCGCAGGAGCGTCAGGGGGCGCTTCTAGGCGCCGGTCAGGCGCTCAGCAGTCAGAAGTCATCATTAACGCTGGCTTGCCGGCTGGAGTACCTAGGTCTGTTTCCGGACACGGTACAGACAGGGGTGTTCCTAACGCTTCAGGCTGGGCGAACCCTGTGATCGCGCCAGTGGTTCTCCTTACGGTTCTGTATACGGGTGTTGGGGCTCAGGGTGTCGACTTGCGAAGCGATACCTTACGCCCAGAACACTAGGCTCCTGCGAGAGGCAATGTTGTCGCGGTGGGACAAATCTCCTCTATCCCTGGACAGGCCGATCAGGTCGGAGTGTCAGTCCCGGGAACCCTTGGTTTGGGGGATTCAGTTTCCGGCCCTAAAGGGGGGGAGAAGTTGTCCTCCCCTCAATTGGTCGATGTAGGTACCGGAACTGAGAGCGAGCAGGCTGTACCTGTCCCGTTGGACAGAGAGGCTGCGCCGCCTGGTTCTGGTTCAGTCAGTCAATGCCACGGAGGTGGCGTAGGTAAACCATTAGGGCGGAACAAGAAGCACAGCAACAGCCGCTGACGCGGCTCTGATCCTTCGGGGGGCAGTGCTTCACAGGCCCCGGGGTCAGTATCGGTTGCTGTACATTTTTCCTCCTCTAGGGGCTCTACCGCGGGTTGTACGCGGGGTAGAGGCGGGAGGGAATCCTGACATTTCTGGTAGCTCCGGATTGGCTCCGGCATCCTTGGTACACCGACGTAGTACAGAGGGTGGCAGAGGCTCCATGGCATCTTCCGCTCCACGGGGACCTATTGGCTCAGGGACCCATCCGGCGCCCTGCTTTACTCTCTCTGGCTTTGACGGCTTGGCTATTGAGTCCCAGGTATTGAGGGAGAGGGGTGTCTCTGACTCCATAATCCCTACTATGATAAAAGCATGCAAGAGTTCCTCCCGTAAGATTTATCATAGGACCTGGAAGGCCTATATTACCTGGTGCGAGGCAGGTTGGAACCCCCGCTCTTATAGAGTATCCAGAGTACTGTCATTTTTTACAGCAAGGACTGGACAAGAACCTGGCGTTAAATACGCTTAAAGGGCAGATTTCGGCCCTGGCGGTTCTTTTTCAATGGCCCTTGGCGTCTCATTCGTTGATCCGTACATTTGTACAGGGGGTACGTCATGTGGCTCCTCGGATACGGTCGCCTTTGGCACCGTGGGATTTGAATCTGGTACTTTCTGTGTTGCAGAAGCCACCATATGAAAGGATTAGGGACATTCCCTTACAGTTATTGTCGCAGAAGGTGGCCTTTCTGGTGGCTATCACATCCGCCAGGCGGGTGTCGGAGTTAGCCGCATTATCCTGCAGGTCACCTTACTTGGTCCTCCATAAGGACAAAGCAGCTCTGCGGCCTTCCTCCTTCGTTTCTTCCGAAGGTGGTTTCTTCCTTTCATTTAAATGAGGATATTGTTCTCCCCTCATTGTGCCCGCACCCGTCACATCCTAAAGAAGTTGAGCTGCATTCTTTGGATGTGGTGAGGGCCTTGTGGGTGTATTTAAGTTCTACAGCTTCCTTTCGGAAGTCTGATTCTTTATTTTTGCTGACGGAAGGGTCGCGCAAAGGTATGGCGGCCTCGTCAGCTACAGTATCTCGTTGGATACGGAAGACCGTGACTCATGCATATGAGATTCGGGGTAAGGTTCCCCCGTTCCCAGTCACGGCTCATTCCACCAGGGCAGTTAGTACTTCCTGGGCATTTAGACACCAGGCTTCGGTGTCTCAGGTGTGCAAGGCAGCTACTTGGGCCTCAGTGCACACGTTTACTAAGTTTTACAAAATTGATGTTTCGGCATCCTCGGATGCTGCTTTTGGCCGCAAGGTATTGCAAGCGGCAGTATAGGCGCGGTTAGCGCCGCCTGAGAGGGCGTTTTTCTGTTGGGTACAGTTGTTATGATTTGCCCACCCCTCTTGATTGGCAGAGCTTTGGGACGTCCCCATGTGTCATAAGAAGGCTGTGTCTGTCAGTGAACGGAAGAGAAAAAGGGATTTTTTGTATAACTTACCGTAAAATCCTTTT
>BLSH010185965.1:1888431-1898921 GCA_018402905.1 Glandirana rugosa
GGCTAGCTTGTACGTGCTTTTTTACATGAGCATGCTACGGGCTAGCATCCTAAAGGTAAATTGGTCATGTCGACAGTAAGCTTTTACGTTATGTTTATGTGATGTTGTGTAATGTAGTGACGGTTAAAAAAACGCCAGCATACTCTTAACACCACTGAATTGGTGAACGACTGTCGGTTGGCGTCCAACTGCCGCTGTTATACCGAGGCAATCCGTTAAGCGGCAGTATACTGCCACCGACGGTCTAGCGCGTGACACTCGCACCCCCCCCCACAGAACGGAGATCCGTGTTTACATACACGGATCTCCGTTCTTTCACTCCGGGGGGGGGGGCATCGCGGGTAGCCGGCGGAGATCGAGTCTGCCGCACCCGCTCCCTGGCCCCTCCGGACACAGTGAGTGCGCCTCCGGCAGTGTGCGCGCGCGCTCACAGTGCGCGATCTGGCAGCCACCGTCATATGACGGCGAATTGCCTAACGGAGCCATATTGTCGCCGTCAACCTGCGGTTGGCTGTCAGCAAGTGGTTAAGTCACCACAATTCTCATACGACCGCAAAAAAATTGGCAGTGATGTAATGTGTTGTAGTGTATTTGTATTGCATTTTCGAATGACAGCTGTACTGGTTAAATGGAAATCCTACGATCGGGCATCGTACGAGTACATTTTTTCGTGCATGTTCGATCGGATAATAACGGATAAACTGTCAAGATCGGCTCTCGAAAGCTCTGTACTAATGATCTGATTATTGTATGGTCGCTTTAAAAGTGGTATTTTTCTTACGATTTCCTGATCGGGTGCACGGGTCTTAAGACTCCTTTCACACTGAGGCACTTAAAAACTGCCCATAAAAAGTCGGGCGCTTTTCTGGTGTTGGTGGTGCTCTTTTTTGAAGGTCGCGGGACTCAAAAGAACCATTTTGAGGCGCTTTTCGTGCGCTTTTGAGGCGCTACCCATTCATTCCAATGGAGAGGGACACTTTTTTTAGCGCTCCAAACATGCTGCTCAGATGCTGCTTGCAGGAGTTTTTCACCTCCCAGCCAGCGCACTACCCCAGTGTGAAAGCATTCATTGATCCTGATGGAAACAGGTTTTCGTGAGCTTTTCTTTTATCACAAAAGCGCCTCAGTGTGAAAGGGGTCTTAACCGTGCATGTCCAAGCACAAACCAAGCCATGAAGTCCCAGGAATTGTCTGCAGACCTCCGAGACAGGATTGTATTGAGGCACAGACCTGGGGAAGGGTACAGAAACATTTCTGCAGCATTGAAGGTCCCAATGAGTACCGTAGCCTTCATCATTCGTAAATGGAAGAAGTTTGGAACCACCAAGACTCTTCCTAGAGTGGGCCGCCCGGCCAAACTGAGCGATCGGGGGAGAAGGACCTTAGTCACGGAGATGACCAAGAACCCGATGGTCAGTCTGACAGAGCCTCAGTATTTCTCTGTGGAGCGAGGAGAACCTTCCAGAAGAACAACCATCTCTGCAGCACTCCACCAATCAGACCTGTATAGTAGAGTGGCCTGATGGAAACCACTCCTCAGTAAAAGGCACCTGACAGCCCGTCTGGAGTTTGCCAAAAGGCACCTGAAGGACTCTCAGACCATGAGAAACAAAATTCTCTGGTCTGATGAAACCAAGATTGGACTCCTTGGCCTGAATGGCAAGTGTCATGTCTGGAGGAAACCAGGCACTGCTCATCACCTGGCCAATACCATCCTTACAGTGAAGCATGGTGGTGGCAGCATCATGCTGTGGGGATGTTTTTCAGCGGCAGGAACTGAGAGACTAGTCAGGATTGATGGAAAGATGAATGCAGCAATGCACAGAGACATCCTTGATGAAAACCTGCTCCAGAGTGTGCTGGACCTCAGACTGGGCAAAGGTTAATCTTCCAACAGGACAATGCCCCTAAGCACACAGCCAAGATAACAAAGGAGTGGCTATGGGACAACTCTCTGAATGTCCTTGAGTGGCCCAACCAGAGCCCCGACTTGAACGCGATTGAACATCTCTGGAGAGATCTGAAAATGCCTGTGCACTGACACTCCCCATCCAACCTGATGGAGCTTGAGAGGTCCTGCAAAGAAGAATGGGAGAAACTGCCAAAAAATAGGTGTGCCAAGCTTGTAGCATCCTACTCAAAAAGACTTGAGGCTGTAATTGGTGCCAACGGTGCTTCAACAAAGTATTGAGCAAAGGCTGTGAATACTTATGTACATGGGATTTAATTTGTTTCTTATTTTTAATACATTTGCAAAATTTTAAACAAACTTCTATCACATTATCATTATGGGGCATTGTTTGTTGAATTTTGAGAAAAATAACAAATTTAATCCATTTTGGAATAAGGCTGTAACATAACATTGTTTGTAGAATTTAATCCATTTTGGAACCAGGCTGGGTTCACACTTATGCCAGATTCGGCTCACAGCAGGGGTCAGGTGCATCCCTGTTCTCCATTTCAGGGACGAATCAGGCCCGAATTTTTGACTGACTTTGGACCTAAAACGGAGCCAACGATGCACAGGACTCCTGTGCAATTCGCACCGGAGCCGCTCCGGAGATCTCCTGTCATGCGAATTGGGTGTGGGGAAATCTGCATCCAATTTGCATAAATGTGAGCCCAGCCTAAGGCTTTAACATAACAAAATGTGGAAAAAGTGAAGTGCTGTGAATACTTTCTGGATGCACTGTATTTACTCAGCGCAACATCATCTTTCACATTTTACAAAAAAAAAAAAGGGGTATACATGTATCATAATGTAATTAAATCATAGAAGGCTGTTTAACCTGTGTACCTCCAGTTGGAGATTTTGATTTCTCTCTACTTCATGTCCAGGTGACAGGTGTCAGACAGAACAAGAAATGATGAAAAATCTCCTCAACAAGCATAAAGACAGCATTTAACCATGCACTGAATTAGAACCCTTCCCCACTCTATACAAAATTAAAATTTAAATGTTTTGACAAGAGATGGTCTTTAACCAGAGAGTTGTGGCCGTGGCTCGGGTGGACCCGATCTCCGCTGGCGAGTCGCGATTGCTTGACAGGAGAAAAATGGGGGGACCGCCGATGTAAACAGGCTCTGTCAGGCAACATGTCAGAGATCTACTGATCCCTGTACTAACCCCCCAGGTTAACCCCTTCACTGCCAATGACATTTATACAGTAATCAGTGGATATTTAAATTTCTGATCGCTGTATGAATGTCATTGGTCCCAAAAAAGTGTCAAAAATGTCTGACGTCCTCCGCAATATCAAAGTCCCGATAAAAATCGCAGATCGCCGCCATTACTAGTAAAAAAAAAAAAAAATTGTAAAAACCCCATAAATTAATTCTCATGGTTTGTAAACGCGGCAACTTTTGCGCAAACCAATCAATAAATACCGATTTTGTGATTTTTTTTTTTTCCCTTTTTCCCACCAAAAATATGAGGAAGTATATATATCAGCCAAACCCAAACCGATGAATACATTTGGTTTTGTGTTTTAGCAAAAAAATAAGAAATCATTTTTTTTTTTGCAAAATTGTCGTTTTTTTTGATTATAGCGGTGATCAGAAATGAAGCAGAGGTGATCAAATACCACCAAAAGAAAGCTCTATGTGTGGGGGAACAAAGGACGTAAATTTTGCTTGGGTACAATGTCGCATGACCGCGCAATTGTCAGTTATAGCGACGCAGTGCCGAATCGCAAAAAAATGCTCTGGTCCTAACATGGGAAATCCCTCCGGGGCTGAAGTGGTTAAATCGGTCGTATACCTGGGGGTGGGGGGACAAAACAACCTGTAAGGCAAAGGAATAATGAGCTAGTATGCACCGCATACTAGCTCATTATGAAATACCGCAGAACAAAGCTCCAGCAGGGCTGCCCGGTCCCCGAAGAGGGAGCAGACATCTTCGCTGTGTGGATTCTTTCCGGTTCAGTAAGTGACCAGAGCCGCGACACGGCAGACTTTCCAGCGCCATGCGCCAAACCTTCGCCGGGAAGTCACAGCTCATGCGCCTTGACGTCAGCGGTTGCATGCAAGTGGAATATCTCCTAAACCGTACAGGTTTAGGAGATATTCATTTTACCTACAGGTAAGCCTTATTATAGGCTTACCTGTAGGTAAAAATGTATTTTGGGGGTATACAACCACTTTAACCACTTGCCAACCGCCTCGCATACTTCTACGGCGGCAAGTTGGCACTGTCGCGCAGATCGACGATTTACAGAGGAAGAACGGGGATCCGCCGATGTAAACACGGAGGTTCCCCGTTCTGTGAGGGGATCAGTTAGATCTGTTATGTCTGTCAGTCCAAACCCCACACAGTTAGAACACACCTAGGGAACACCGTTAACCCCTTGATTGCTCCCTGCAGGTTAACCCCTTCCCTGCCAGTGACATTTATACAGTAATCAGTGGCTTCTTTTTTTTTTTAGCACTGATTGCTTTATAAGTGTCAATAGTCCCAAAAAAGTGTCAAAAATGTCCGACATGTCGGCCGTAATATCACAGTCCCGATAAAAACTGCAGATCACTGCCATTACTAGTAAAAAAAATTAAAATAAAAAAGCCATAAATCAATTCTCATGGTTTGTAGATGCTATAACTTTTGCGCAAACCAATCAATTTTTTTTTTGTTTTTGTTTTTTGTTTTTTTTTACCAAAAATATGAGGAAGAATATATAACGGCCTAAACTGATGAATACATTATTTTTTTTTAATATATATATTTTTTGGACATGTATTATAGCAAAAAATAAGAAATATTGTTTTTTATTTTTCAAAATTGTCGCTCTTTGTTTCAAGCGGTGATCAGAAGTGAGGCAGAGGTGATCAAATACCACCAAAAGAAAGCTCTATTTGTGGGAAAAAAGTACGTCAATTTAGTTTGGGTACAACATCGCATGACCGCGCAATTGTCAGTTAAAATGACGCAGTGCCGAATCGCAAAAAGTGCTCTGGTCATTAAGGGGGCAAATACTTCTGGGGCTGAAGTGGTTAAAGTTGAACTAGTTCCAGTTAGAAGTAGTTACAGTTTTCCTTTTGGGAGAAAGGTCTTGCATCAATAAATAAAAACTGATCTTTGTACATACCCCTGTCGGTGTTTTATGGTTTATCTCAACCCTCTGACACTTTTGCTGGACAGCTTGGTATTAGGCTGGGTTCACACTATATGTGGAGCGGCTTGCAGCAGGGGTCCGGTGTGTCCATGTTCTCCATTTTCAGGGGCAAATCAGGTCCACATTTTTGCCTGAATTTTGACCTGTAACGGAGCCAAAGATGCACAGGACTTTTCTGCAGTGCACAAAAAAACCAAAGACAGTTTACAGAAGGCAGAATTAAAAACTTGATGCATAACAATTTAGATTTGGGGAAAACTACTTTTTTAGCCTTCTTTTTCCCATCTCTTACCACCAGATGGAGCCAAAGGTGTGATTTTAAAACCACGAAAGGGTAACAATGGGCACAGACAGGATAACTTCTTGTACTGACTGAATTTTTTTATATGCAGAGTGAATGTTATGTTAACATGAAATGGGCGAGAGTACATTTGTTCCTGCACAGGCAGGAGAGGATACGCATATAGACATCTCAAGAACTGGCCTAGCCTCGGGTAAAAAGTAGCTGCCAACCAAATCTATGCATCATGTTTTTTTCTAGTTCTTTGATTAACAGTTGGTCAGATGGTCTTTCAGGGTTTTCTGGTATCTATGGATATGAAGATCCTTTTATGATCCTCCACAAACTGGCCAGATCAAACATCAGTCATCTCGTGTCTCTAGGTAGCTAAAGACCTTCAGAAGATAAGGATACTAGCAGACTATAGGGACGTTGGCAAGTAAATCAGCTGGCTGCATAAAATTGCTGAGATAAATTCGGTGCCACCTAGCAGGTAAACTTCAGGGGTCTCCAAACTTTCTAACAAAGGGCCGGTTTACTTCAGGGGTCTCCAAACTTTCTAACAAAGGGCTAGTTTACTGTCTTTCAGATTTTAGGGGGGACCGGAATGTGACCAGTGGGAGTAGAAAATGTTCTGGTTTCCAGTGGGAGTAGAACGTGTCTTGGTGTCCAGTGTGGGTAGAACGTGTCCTGGTGTCCAGTGGGGGTAGAACGTGTCCTGGTGTCCAGTGGGGGTAGAACGTGTCCTGGTGTCCAGTGGGGGTAGAACGTGTCCTGGTGTCCAGTGGGAGTAGAACGTGTCTTGTCTTTGGTGTTCATTGTAGGAATAGTGCCTCATTGTTGGTGTCCATGGAATAAATTTTGCCTAATTTCTTGGTGAAAATGGAAGAAATTCTGCCCCATCATTGGGGTCAGTGTTAGGAATTGTGCCCAATTGTTGGTGTCAGTGAATGGAATAGTGCCCCAAAGGCCAGTTAAAGACAAGGATAGGGCTTTTTCCAGAGCGCTGTTGTACACTCTGAGGTTGTGTAAATGCAAAATGCTTTTGTGTGAGATGTACATCTTAAGAAGTTTTTTTTTTTTTGGTTTTACACACATTTTAATGTGCTAGAAAGAAGTAGCATGACTATCATTAATATTTTGCAGGTGATTTCATGTGCTGGATATTGCCGCAGTCTTGAAACCTATACACATTAAATAACAGCGAGAATGTTTTCATGGAGAATTCTTCCCAAACTTAGGCTTGGTTCACACCTAGGCGATCCGACTTTGCTAGGTGATTTGAAAGGGATTCGAAAGTGATTTGAAAGAGACTTCAGAGCTACTTTGGGCATTACAACGCGACCTGAAGCGACCTCCATGCCGGGAGACTTTGCCTGTGGCCAATCAGAGAAGAGAGGGAGGGGGAGTTGCCTTAAAACATTTTCTTTTTCCTGTAAAGTCGTTTCTTCATAGACGGTGATCCAACTTGGAAACGACTTCCATTGACTTCTATGGGCTCAAATTGCCTAGAAGTCGCTTTTGAAATTGCCCTTGAGTTGGAACGACTTGAGTAGCGCATATTAAGACGGCTCCAATCATTTCAATGGGATTTCTGATGTCAGGCAATTTGAGGCGAATTGGGGCGACACAAGTCGGATCGCAAATTGCCTAGGATCGCCTAGGTGTAAACTGGCCCTTAAATGTATTTAATTGTGAAATCATTAATGAGCTTTTGTATTTTTTGTTTCTTTTCAGGAAGAAGAAAAACTAATCCAACAAGAACTTGCCAGTTTAAGATCAACGGTTTCTTCTCCGAATACAACATTGGTGTGTTAGTCTTACTGTTTGTAGAATAAGATTTTTATGTGACATCTAAAACTGCCTTGCCTTTAAGTGGAACTCTAGACAAAACTTTCTTTGTTTTAAAGTGGTTGTAAACCTTCACATATTCCCAGTGACGTGAGTGGCCTCAGGTGATACACAGAGATGAAATAAATCCTCCTATATAAGTTATACCTATTTATCTGCTTTCATCTCTTCTCTGCATATGTTCAAAGTGCTGAATTTATAACGTTTATCTGAGAGTTCATAAAAAAGGGGGCGGAGAGTTGAAGTTACACTTTATGGAGCTCAATGAGGAGAGCTCTGACAAATGACTGGAGGAAAGAGAGACTTGCCCCTCCACGCAGCTCACACGGACAGAGCTGAGGCTGTCAATCAGCTGGAGATCAATCCCATTACCTTTTTTCTCTTGGTGTCAGAAGTGATTCATGCTGATAGCAGAAGAATGAAGCAGCAGACCGAAATGACACTTAGCTCTCTGGACTGAGACAAGTACACACGATGGAGGGATAAGATGTGTTCATATTTCATGTCAGAGGTTTACAACCACTACAAAGAAGGTTTTGAATTTGCGATCTGTGCCTTTTTGTCTGTGTACCTGTAAGGGATTGTTTCCCTTATTTTCTGTGACCGGGACAGTGAGCACATGGAAGGGAAGGGAAAGTGGGGACACGTTCAGTTTGAAGACACTGTACAGCTTCTTGTACTACTTATGACTTGGACAGTGAAAAGCATGTGGGGTGCACAATTCAGTCTTTTTCAATTGAGTTTTCTATTTCAATTTGAAAAGGAATTAATAAGACTGGTTGAAAATGTTCTATAGTTTTCAAGGGTGTTGTAGCATATTTGAATTATTTATTTGTTCATTGAAGGCAGGGTCACACAAATTGCAGTGCAGGGAAGACTCGTTCTGTGTGCTTTTCCTGCACTGCAGGTGAACATGCTGCCCTTGTGATCTTCATACGGTTGTCAATGTTTAGTTAATGACGCCGATTTCAAATGCAGTGCGTTTGTCGGCACTACAGTGCGTGGTACCACAGTACCATGCGGTTTGCTGCAGTGCGTTAGGAAGAAGTATTGCAAGCACTACTTTTCCTGCGTTCCAGTGCCTTTTGCAGCCCATTCAGATGAACCTTCCTGTGCAAGTCCAGGTGTGAACCGGCCTTTATTTAACCTCTTCCGGATCGCCCCATGCATATATACTGTGGCAGGGCGGCCCTCCTGGGCGAAATCATGTACCTGTACGTGATTTCTCGTTCCGGGTCTGGGACGCGCACGCGTGCCGGCGGTGACCTGCTCTTGCTATGATTGAATTGAATGCGCTTTATTGCCAGGTATGTTCACACATACAAGGAATTTGTATTCGTGACAGAAGCTCCAAAATGTAAAATCACAAAATAAAATGTAAAATATAAAAATCACAATACAACAAAATGACAGCGACAGAACAAAAAAACACAAAATAGAATAAAAAAATAAAAAATTACAAATAGGTAGGTAAGGAACAAAAATATACAAATTGACAATGTATGGCAGGTATATTACAATGAACATTATGTATGTGCAAAAAATTTAAGTGTACGCTAAGTGTGTGTGTTAGATAAATAAATGTATGTATGTATGTATACATATTAATAATGTAGTGTATTCCACAGTTTTTTTTTTTTTTTTTTTTATTTTCTTTTTTTTTTATTCAATTGTTCATTAGATGGATTGCCTGAGGGAAGAATCTTTTCCTGTGTCTGGTCGTTCTGATGCTCAGTGCTCTGTAGCGTCGACCAGATGGCAACAGTTCAAAAAGGGAGTGTGCTGGATGTGAGGGGTCCAGAGTGATTTTGCCGGCCCTTTTGCTCACTCTGGATAGATACAGTTCTTGAATAGACAGGAGGGTTGAACCGATGATTCGCTCGGCACTCCGGACTACCCTCTGTAGTCTTCTGAGGTCAGATTTAGAAGCTGAGCTGAACCAGACAGTTACTGAAGTGCAGAGGATGGATTTGATGATGGTGGAGTAGAACTGTTTCAGCAGCTCCTGTGGCAGGTTAAACTTCCTCAACTGGCGAAGGAAGTACAACCTCTGCTGGGCCTTTTTCACAATGGAGTCAATGTGAATGTCCCACTTCAGGTCCTGAGAGATAGTGGTACCCAGGAACCTGAATGACTCCACTGCAGTCACAGTGCTGTTCATAATGGTGAGTGGGGGGAGTGCAGGGGGGTTTCTCCTGAAGTCCACGATCATCTCCACTGTTTTGAGTGTGTTAATCTCCAGGTTGTTGAAATTGCACCAGACAGCTAACTCCTTAACCTCCTGTCTTTAAGCAGACTCGTCACCGTCTTGAATGAGGCCGATGAGTGTGGTGTCGTCTGCAAACTTCAGGAGCTTAACAGAGGGGGTCCTTAGATGTGCAATCGTTGGTATACAGGGAGAAGAGCAGTGGGGAGAGAACACAGCCCTGAGGAGCTCCGGTGCTGATTGTATGGGTGCTGGATGTGTATTTTCCCAGCCTCACTAGCTGCTGCCTGTCTGTCAGGAAGCTGTTGATCCACTGACAGACGGAGGTGGGCATGGAGAGCTGAGTTAGTTTGGGCAGGAGGAGGTTTGGGATGATCGTATTAAAGGCCGAGCTGAAGTCCACAAACAGGATCCTCACATAATTCCCCGGTCTGTCTAGGTGTTGCAGAACATAATGCAGTCCAATGTTTACTGCATCGTCCACAGACCTGTTTGCTCTGTAGGCAAACTGAAGAGGATCCAGCAAGGGTCCAGTGATGTCCTTCAGGTGCGCCAGCACCAGTTTTTCAAATGACTTCATGACTACGGATGTTAAAGCCACAGGCCTGTAGACATTTAGTCCTGTAATTTTGGATTTCTTTGGGATGGGGATGATGGTGGAGCGTTTGAAGCATGAAGGGACTTCGCACAGCTCCAGCGATCTGTTGAAGATCTTTGTGAAGATGGGGGCCAGCTGGTCAGCACAGGATTTCAGACAGGCTGGTGTAACACAATCTGGGCCTTTTGCTTTTTTCCTTTCCTGCTTCCGGAAGACCTGGCGCACTGAATCCTCACTGATCTGGATTGCAGGTGTGGGGGAGAGGGGAAATGCAGGAGATGTGAATGGTGAGAGCGCTTGATTGGAAATGTGTTCAGGGCGGGTTGCAGGAGTTATTAATGGTGTGAACGGTTGTTTGGAGAGGTGTACAGGCTGGGTTGCAAGAGTTGTGAATGCTTGTGTGGGGAGGCGTTCAGGGCAGGTGGACTCAACAGGAGCCAATCAGCG
>BLSH010185965.1:1898931-1912472 GCA_018402905.1 Glandirana rugosa
TCCAGTGATGTCCTTCAGGTGGGCCAGCAACAGTTTTTCAAATGACTTCATGACTACGGATGTTAAAGCCACAGGCCTGTAGTCATTTAGTCCTGTAATTTTGGATTTCTTGGGGATGGGGATGATGGTGGAGCGTTTGGAACATGAAGGGACTTCGCACAGCTCCAGCGATCTGTTGAAGATCTTTGTGAAGATGGGGGCCAGCTGGTCAGCACAGGATTTCAGACAGGCTGGTGTAACACAATCTGGGCCTTTTGCTTTTTTCCTTTCCTGCTTCCGGAAGACCTGGCGCACTGAATCCTCACTGATCTGGATTGCAGGTGTGGGGGAGAGGGGAAATGCAGGAGATGTGAATGGTGAGAGCGCTTGATTGGAAATGTGTTCAGGGCGGGTTGCAGGAGTTATTAATGGTGTGAACGGTTGTTTGGAGAGGTGTACAGGCTGGGTTGCAAGAGTTGTGAATGCTTGTGTGGGGAGGCGTTCAGGGCAGGTGGACTCAACAGGAGCCAATCAGCGGGTCCGGAGGACCTGATGTTCACTGGCTTCCTGAGAGAAGCAAAACGATCTGCCTATGTAAACAAGGCAGATTGCCATTCTGTGAGAGGAAAAGATTGAGATCTGTTTCTGCTAAGCAGATCTGTCCTCCCCTTGTCAAAGCATCCCCCACACAGTTAGAAAGCACTCCCAGTGAACACATTAAACCCTTTGATTGCCCCTGCTGTTAACCATTTCTCTGCCAGTGTTAGTACAGTGACAGTGCATTTTTTAGCACTGATAAATGTATTGGTGTCACTGGTCCCCAGGAAGCGTCACTTGGTGTCAGATTTGTCTGCCACAATGTCCCAGTCCCACTAAAAATCACTGATAGCAGCCATTACTAGTAAAAAAAAAAAAATTCAAAATTCCCTAAATCAATCCCATGGTTTGTAGATGCTATAACTTTTGTGCAAACCAATCAATATACACTTATTAGGATTTTTTTGTTTACCAAAAATATGTAGCAGAATACATATTGGCCTAAATTGATAAAGAAATTTGATTTTGTGGGAAAAAAAGGACATCAATTTTATTTGTGTACAATGTCGCACGACTGTGCAATTGTCAGTAAAAGTAACAGTGCTGTATCACAAAAATTGGCCTGGTCATGAAGGGGTAAAACCTTCCGGGGCTGAAGAGGTTAAGACATGCAGTAGAAACAATCAAATGGACAATGTGGGTTATTACAATTGCAATTTATGAAATGCTTCAAGATCATAGAAACATAAAGTCCTAAAGAAAAAAAATAAATTTGTGCTTTTCATAAGCTTAAATGCTAAATTCACCCTTTAAAACTAAATAAATGCGCATCTTTTTGCAGGTAAAAAAATGTGCATTGAATATTTTTTTTTTTTTTTTTTTTAAACGGCGCCTCTCAAGCATTGCACCTGTAGATCATGGGTGCAATGGCAGGATCCTGCAGACTGTGAATAAAGCAGTCTGCCTGTACCTCCAATACAAGTTGGCAGTTTTTGCAGTCCAATTACAAGAGAGCTCACCAGCGCCCTTGCAGTTCATTAAGAACTGTACGCTGTGACTGAATGACGCGGCCTCACTGTTTTCAAATTGTGACAGTAGCTGTGGGGAGGAGGTCTGTCACGGGGGTGGGAGGCTGGAGATTGGGGGGGCAAGGTGGTGGATGCTGAACATGTTACACTCTAAATGCAGGTGTAACTAATATTTTTCAGAAGGTGAACTTATCCTTCAGCCCTGGTTCATATATATGAGATCGCATATGATTCGCACCACACTGCAATGCAAATCATATGCGGTGTCTGTGTGATGCCATTTCAGCCATACAGATAGTATGGCTGAAATCACATCGCATTCAGACCAAACTCACACAGGACCCTTTTTTGTTCCGCACCAGAATCTGATTGCATGGGTGTTCATACCCATGCGATCCGATTCCTCTGCAAATTTGCAGATCGTACTGCGATATGCGAGCTGAAAAGGAGGTGTCATTAACATAGCATTGACACCTCCCTTAAGTTTGCATATGGCAGTGTGAACTGCCGTAAAAGTCGATGCAGGGACCCGCAGTGGATTTGCAGGGTTCCCGCATCGCACCAGTGTGAACCAGGGCTTAAGGAAATCTGCCTTTGTTTGCTTCTCTTTCTCAAAATGTGAGCGGCCTGGGTAGCTTAGTTACTTAATCCTAATCAGAAGGAATACACAGGTTGGGACTTTTTTCTAATCTACATACATGTTGCCGTTAAGTATTGGAGCCAAAATACCGGTAAGTCTTTACTGGCAACCCTCATATTTCTCTCAAGTTTATTTAAAGTGAAACTCCACAAAAAATATTTTTTGAAAGTGGAATAATGTAAATCCTTCTAATAATTTGTATCCTATGCCTACAATGACAGGGTTTGCAGGCATTCTGGAAGTATCACAATCCAACATTTCTGAAAGTATTTATTTTCTTGCAGTGCTTACAAGTCTCATTGCCACAGCAGTCAGGACATCTGTGTAATACAGATAAAATGTCTCTGTTAAATTGAGTCTGTGATTTGGTGACCGGATCTTTTTAAAGATGATCTATCAATTTTTTTTCTTTTCATTCTTTTTCTTACTATGTGTACTTTGTCTCAATTTGCTATGTGCATTCTAAGTCTAGGTATTAGGTCCAACCTGATCCCCCTCCCCTCCTGCAACAGCTGATCCAATAACAGGCACTTTCACACTGGGGGCGGTAGCGGTAAATCCTCACTAGTTTCAGCGGGGATTTACCGCTGTTATAGTGGCGATACGGCGGCACGATCAGTGCGCTTTTAACCCCCCACAAGGGGTTAAAACAGGGGTTAAAAGTGCCAGCACTCTGCACTTCCGAGGTGGTGTGCCCCATTGTTTTCAATGGGCAGGGCCGGTAGAGGAGCGGACTTTTTGTAACGTCCTGCAAGCGCACCACCCCAGTATGAAAGCACTCCGGGTATCACATTGGGGTGGATGGGGAGGGATTTTTGAGGTGCTTTAGAAAGGGGGTGGACACTTCATAACAGCAGCTTATCTCGGTTCTGAGTAATTTCCACAGACAATCAGTGGGAATGGGAGGGGGATTGATGTCTGCTTCTGCATTCCTTTTGCTTGTCTGTGGAAAGTGCTCAGAGTTGTGATAAGCTGCTGAAGTGCCCATCTCCTTTCTAGCTGTTGTGGGGTAGGCCACAGCAGAAGAGGAGAGGGGCAAGTCAGACCTCATAGCTAGGCTTAGAAAGCATTTTGCAACAAGGGACAAAGTACTACGTGTACTTTTGCCCTCAGGGGACAGAACAGTGTACGTTTACCCTCAGGAGACATAACAGTAAAAAAAAAAGGAAAGGGAGGGGACGACCGAGCGCATATACCATACCACATGCCTTCAACATGGGGGTCCCCCCCAAGCACCTTGTCCCCATGTTGATGAGGACAAGGGCCTCTTCCCCAGACCCTGGCCCCATCCCCTATGGGAATGAGTATGGGGTACATTGTACCCCTACTCATTCACCAAAAAAGTGTCAAAAAGTCCTTTTTTATTGGAAAAAAAAAAACAATGTCCCTGGTGTAGATCCATCATCTTGTCCTCATCAACATGTGGATAAGGTGCTTTGGGCACCCCCCCTCCCCACCCATGTTCAGTGCATGGGGCCTGGTAAGGGCCAGGCTGCATGCTCAGATAAGGGTGTGGTATGGTTTTCGGGAGGGACCCCACGCCATTTAAAAAAAAAAAAATTGGCATGGCGTTCCCCTTGATGCCGATGTAACACATCTATGCCGCCCCCCGCTGCACTAGGCTTTTTTCTGTGGGGCCGCATATATTGTGCCCTACCATGCACGGCACGCTCCCAGCACAGAGACCCGGGGTTCACTGAAAGCCCCTGGCCCCGTACTAACGATTGGGACTCCAAACTCTCGATTCTGGGTCACCTGATTGCTGTGGTAGCCTCTTATTGAATGCATCTTTCTCACTTCTTGCAGAGTGTGTGTGTGTAAAAAAAAAAAGCAAAATAAAGAAAAATAAGTAGACCCAAAGGGCCTGGTATGGATTGGGGGGACCCCCACGCTGTTTTTTCTTTTTCAATATTTTTTCTTTTCCTCCTGAAGATTGACCCCCCCCGACCAGGCCATTTTGCGATACGGCACTGAGTTATTTTAACTGACAATTGCACGGTCATGTAACACCGCACCCAAATAAATTTTATGTCCTTTTTTTTCACCACAAATAGAGCTTTCTTTTGGTTGTATTTGATCACCTCTGCGCTTTTTTATTTTTTGCGCTATAAACAAAAAAATACTGTCAATTTTTGAAAACAAAACCCATACTATAAAACCTATCTAATAAAAGAATTAAAAAAAATCTAATTTCTTCATAAATTTAGACCAATATGTATTATGCTACATATTTTTGGTAAAAAATCCCAATAAGCGTATATTGATTGGTTTGTGCGGAAGTTATAGCATCTACAAACTATGGGATAATTTTATTTTTTTACTAGTGATGGTGGTGATCAGCGACTTATAGCAGGACTGTGATATTGTGCTGGATGTAATTTAAATTTTTTGGGTACCAGTGATACTAATACAGTGATCCGTGCTAAAAATATGTACTGTCACTGTACTAATGACACTGGCTAGGAAGGGGTTAACAGGGGTGATCAAAGGGATAACTGTGTGCCTAGCCAGTGTTTTACTGTACAGGCGGTCCCTGGGTTACAAACAAGATAGGGACTGTAGGTTTGTTCTTAAGTTGAATTTGTAAGTCAGAACAGGTACATTTTTTAAGTGTAGCTTGTGTCAAAAGAACTTTAAGCTTTTTGGATAGCATAGGAAAGGGGTTGCACCCCTGTAATGTTTGTTTTGCTATCTGTGTTTCTGTTCAGAAGATTTCACCTCACTTCCTGTCCCAATGATAATTGGATTTTGAAAATTTTGGGTTGTTGTGGAAACAAGGATTGGTGATAAAGCATCAGTAGAGACACCTTTTTCCCATAATAACTCTTACAGGAGTGAATTTCCCTTCCTAGGGGGAGATTTCCTCTCACTTCCTGTTGTCTCCCTCTGTTTGTAAGTAAGGAGTAAGTAAGCAGGAGTCATTTGTAAGATGTTTGTAATTAGGGGAACGCCTGTACTGTGGGAGATGCTTTTACTAGGAAAAAAGATGGAATTTATTCCCTGCTAAGCAGGGACACAAATTTCATCCCTTCCCTCCTGTAGGATCTGCGATCTGCCTTGTTTACATAGGCAGATCACAGTTCTGTGTGTCTGCCAAACGATCGGCAGCTGCTGGAGGAAATTTGAGTACCCTGCAGCCACCAATCGCATGCGCTCCTCCTGCCCTGCAAGTGTTGGATCATGGGTATATGTATGTGACCTGGCGAAAAACTGCTATAGGGCGAACCTGAAGCAGCACATAGGGACGCGGCGGGCGACGTGCTGGTCCGCTTTTTAACAACCAGCTGTTCACTGGTCAAGGACGCTAGCGGCCGTCTGCTCCTTAAAAATGCTACCACTCCTAAACACTTTTGAAAACGCTCCTAAACGTTGGCAAAAAGCGCTTAATAGTGTTTTTATCCATTTCCTTTTAGCAGTTATTGAGTGTCTATTGAGCATGGAGCCTTAAACAAATATAGTGGGGATGTAAAAAAACAAACATTTTGCTTCCTACAGAAATTAAAATCCTCATCATGAACAATTATACTTTCACTAATGCTTTCTAAATCATTGTTCATACCTTAGCCATAAACAAATGCCTTTTGTGACTAATTCCCTTGATATGTTTTCTACACAGTTTCTGAACAATTTGAAAATGAGTCATGTAATGGAATATGACCGAGAGCGCCAAATGAGCGGTTATTACAGGGAATCTTTTTATATTTCATTGTTAGATGTCTGAGACCTGGTTGTTAAAAAGCAGAGAAGGATGTGTTTCTACCCTTGGCAAAGGTCCTCTGCTGCAATGAGTCATCCCATTAATGATCTTTGTACATTTTCTGTGGATACACCGGTTCTAATCACTGGCCTCTGTTTCCTTTATAGAGACAGATGAAGGAGTGTATGGTCAGGCTCATTTACTGTGAAATGCTGGGCTATGAAGCTTCCTTTGGCTATATACACGCCATTAAGTTGGCACAACAAGGAAATCTGCTTGAAAAGCGAGTTGGTATGTATCCTCTTCAGACTGGAGTTAGGAAAAGAAGTAAACGGCTCCTCTCATTCATCTAAACCAGTCAAGTGCTTGCTTTAATTATGGTATCTGTACTGAACAAATGACTCTTGGATTCTGTTATATTACTAATGTCAACACATTTTCCCCTCCAGTTATATGAATGCCAATGTGTAAATTATTAGCCACCACTTGTTTTGGGCAATTGCTTGGAGCTAAGACAAACTCCAGAACAATGAAAAAAATGTGCGCATTCACTGTTAACTACTTCACACCCAGGCAAATTCTGACATTCCTCTCCTATAGGTAAAATCAGAATTTTTATTTATTAATTTTTTTGTTAGAAAATTACTTAGAACCCCCAAAAATATCTAGAGGCCCTAGAGAATAAAATGATGGGTGTTGCAATTTTTTGTCACACAGTATTTGTGCAGTGTTTTTTTAAACACTATTTTTTGGGGGAAAAAAATACACTTTAATGAATGTAATGCCCACAAGCACAATATAATACCTGTTTTTTTTGTAAAATATAAGATGATGTTACACTTCATAAATAGATACCAAACCTGCCAAGTTTTAAAATTGCATACGCCCAGCAAACTACGGTTCCTAAAAACCTCCATAGGCAATGCTTTAAAAGCCTTTACAGGTTACCAGTTCAGAGTTACACAGGCAGTCTGGTGCTAGAATTATTGCCCTCGCTATAACGCTCAGGGCTAGTGTGGTGTGAACACCGTTTACATATGCGTGCGGCAAAGGTGATTTAATTATATATTTTTCTTCTTTTCCTTACACTGTTTCTTACTGTTTTTATCACTTTTTATTGCCATCACATGGGATGAACAACCTCTCTTGTAATAGCATGGTCAGTGACCGGTTCACTTTACTGAAACATTTGGGGTCTATTACACGCCAAAACATCTGATCAAACTGAGACCGGTTTGATCAGATGCTTTTACAAGCTAGTAATTGTTTAAATCCTGGTGAAACTGGAAGTGACAAACTGGTCCTCTGTCATCTGTAGGGTAGGCCGGTGGAACTGCCAGCTTCAGTCCCAGTCTCCACGGCGCGCACCCTTCCTGCCATATGTAAAAGTAATCCAGCTGCTATTTAGCTGCTAGGATTGCTATTACATAAAAGTCCATCGCCAGCTTAAAAATAAATACCAGGATGATGCCTGATATCAGAGAGATACAGATATCATCCCGGTATCACCACTGAAAGTCATATGATTTACTATGGGTGTGAAGTGGTTAAAGTGTTTGTAAGCCTTGCAAATGAAATTATCTTTTTTTTTTTGCTCCCTTTTTGGTCTGCTAAATATACAGTTGAAGGTGTTTTTGTTAAGGCTGAACTCCAGGAATTTTAGCCACTAAGATAAATGTGCATGCATGCCACCTCAAGGACTTACAGTATCTCACAGAAGTGAGTACACCCCTCACATTTTTGTAATTATATATATTTTTTCATGTGACAACACTGAAGAAATGACACTTTGCTACAATGTAAAGTAGTGAGTGTACAGCTTGTATAACAGTGTAAATTTGCTGTCCCCTCAAAATAACTCGTATTTTTGTTGCCAGCGGTTTACACATTAATGGCTGTGTATTGCAGCCATTAATGTGTAAATCGCTGGCAACAAAAATGAGTACACCCCTAAGTGAAAATGTCCAAATTGGGCCCAAAGTGTCAATATTTTGTGTGGCCACCATTATTTTCCAGCACTGCCTTGAGCATGGAGTTCACCAGAACTTCACAGGTTGCCAATTGAGTCCTCTTCCACTCCTCCATGATGACATCACAGAGCTGGTGGATATTAGAGACCTTGTGCTTCTCCACCTTCCGTTTAAGCATGCCCCAAAGATGCTCAATAGGGTTTAGGTCTGGAGACATGCTTGGCCAGTCCATCACCTTTTACCCTCAGCCTCTTTAGCAAGCCAGTGGTCGTCTTGGAGCTGTTTGGGATCGCTATCATGTTGGAATACTGCCCTGCGGTCCAGTCTCTAAAGGGAGGGGATCATGCTCTGCTTCAGTATGTCACAGTACATGTTGGAATTCATGGGTCCCTCAATGAACTGTAGCTCCCCAGTGCCGGCAGCCCCAGACCATGACACTCCCACCACCATGCTTGACTGTAGGCAAGACACCCTTATCTTTGTACTCCTCACCTGGTTGCCGCCACAACGCTTGACACCATCTGGACCAAATAAGTTTATCTTGGTCCCATCAGACCACAGGATATGGTTCCATTAATCCATGTTCTTAGTCTGCTTGTCTTCAGCAAACTGTGGGCTTTCTTGTGCATCATCTTTAGAAGAGGCTTCCTTCTGGGATGACAGCCATGCCGACCGATTTGATGCAGTGTGCGACGTATGGTGTGAGCACTGACAGGCTGACCCCCTACCCCTTCAACCACTACAGCAATGCTGGCAGCACTCATACGTCTATTTCCCAAAGACAATCTCTGGATATGATGCTGAGCAAGTGCACCCAACTTCTTTGGCGAGGCCTGTTCTGAGTAGAACCTGTCCTGTTAAACTGCTGTATGATCCTGCCACTGTGCTGCAGCTCATCTTCTTATAGCCTAGGCCAGGGATATGCAATTAGCGGACCTCCAGATGTTGCAGAACTAAAAGTCCCATGAGACATAGCAAGACTCCGACAGCCACAAGCATGACACCCAGAGGCAGAGGCATGATGGGACTTGTAGTTTTGCAATGGCTGGAGGTCCGCTAATTTCATATCCCTGGCCTAGGCCATCTGTATGAAGAGCAACAATTTTTTTTTTCAGATCCTCAGAGTTTTTTTTCCACTCTGTTTCCACCCTGTTAAGTCAGCAGCTACCAAAAGGGTAGCTGCTGACTTTTAACATTCGGCCACTCACCTGTCCCTTGCTCCAGTGATGCGGCTGCCCGAGGGCTCGCTCATCTCCCCCTTCCCTCGGCGGCGCCGGCATCACAAGTGTGGGCACCGGCTATGGTGTCAAAGCTGGGCACTCACTGCGCATGCGCGAGTCACGCTGCGGCTTGTGAATGGCTCGGCGTATCGTCTGGAACCCGTGACGTGTCCCAGAAGATCGCCGAAAGGTGGGGGAGATGAACTTCCTTCCGGCTCCTCGGCGCCAGGAGAGGAAGTGGACCTGGGACCCTGTGAAAATGGGGTCCACACCCCCCCCCCAAAAAAAAATTATATGCCAATTATGGCATGTCAGGGGGTCACTTTAGTAGTAAACCCTCCAATCATTTTCAACCAAGGAAGCTGCCATCTTGGCCTCTGTTTAATCTACAACTACCATAATGCTGCACATGTGATCAGCTATGACACCAGCCATTGGATGGTTTGACAGTTTGGTTTAGAGCACAACCAATGGGAGTGTTACATTTCTGGCACCTGCTGGAAATGTAACTGGTTTTTATACTGTTAAATGGATGGGTTTACGCTTTAAGTTGCCATGTTGAATCGCCAGTGAGCAGTATGAGAGAGCGACAGCGATAACACCAAATTTAACACACCTGCTCCCCATTCACACCTGAGACCTTGTAACACTAATGAGTCACATGACACCGGGGAGGAAAAATGGCTAATTGGGCCCAATTTGGACATTTTCACTTAGGGGTGTACTCACTTTTGTTGCCAGCGGTTTAGACATTAATGGCTGTGTGTTGAGCTATTTTGGGTGCACAGCAAATTTACACTGTTATACAAGCTTTACACTCACTACTTTTCATTGTAGCAAAGTGTCATTTCTTCAATGTTGTCACATGAAAAGATATGATAAAATATTTACAAAAACGTGAGATACTGTATCTCTCTACTTTGGATCTTACAGTTTTATGGCAGTCCCAGATGCACTCTGCTGCTCTGAGAGGAAAGTGGATGTGTTTACACACACATACTATCTGTTAGGAACGGTTTCACCTGTCGGTGGCACTGTAGCCCCCAGACCTTTTGGGCCGCAGTTTCGGTGTCCACCAGCGGGTGTCCCTTAGCAGTCGGAGGCTGAGCAGTTCCAGTGTCCACCAGCAGGTGTCTCTCGGCAGTCAGGACCTGACATCATCTCCTGCAATCAGTATTTTGTGCTAGAAAATGACTTGGAACCCCCAAACATTATATATTTTTTTTAGCAGAGACCCTATAGAATAAGATAGCGGTTGTTGCAATATTTTATGTCACACGGTATTTGCGCAGTGGTCTTTCAAATGCACATTTTTTGGAAAAATTACCCTTTCAAAAAACTAAACAGTGTTGTTAGCACAATTTTTTTGTATATGTAATATGTTACGCCGCGAAAATCGTGAGAGAATCGTGATCTTTATTCTAAGCAAAAAAAATCCTGATTCTCCAGTGGACCAGTGACCAGCTATTAGAATGTATACGTCTTGCTCATTCCCTAGTTGATCAGGGCAGTTTGACTTTTGGAGAAGTTCAGCCTTTGATTCAGGGGTGTGCAGAGTTTGCTCTGCCAAGTACTCCTACTGGCGATGATGATTATAATCCACCCTTAGAAGTCTGACAGGTGGTGTCGCTTGTCTGGCTCCTGGAAGACGTTAGAAGTTATTTTTTTGAACATTATGCCTTATCACAAAAGGCTGTGTTAGACTGTATCAACGGAGTAAACTCTTTAGTCAGACAAGGAGAGTGTAAATTGACATTTGTTCAGCCTTTACTCCAAGCTTGGTTGGATCTGTCCTCCTCAGTATCTGTTGACATGCATCCATACACTAGCCACCAGTTTGTTCAGAGGTCTCTCTCTCCTTCACCTACAGCAGTGGTTCTCAACTCCGGTCCTCAGGACCCACCAACAGGCCAGATTTTAGGTATTACCTTTGGGAGATGCAGACTAGAATACTGCAATCACCCAGCAGCAAATGATATCACCTGTGTTGCATTTCAGTTTTCCTGCAAACCTGGCCTGTTAGTGGGTCCCAAGGACAGGAGTTGAGAACCACTGACCTACAGCAACCACAGTCACAGCCCAATATACTCTGCTACCAACCAAATATCAGTACCCCACTTCCACTCTGCCTTTAACCCACCTACATCCTCTTCGCTGCTTACAACAAGTCCACAAAGATCCCCCTTAGCGACCGCTCCCTCTTTCTTACCATACTCCAGCCATACTCTCCCATCAGCTGCACCCCCTACTTACAGCCCTGCAGCCACGTACAGAACTTCAGTGGTTAAACCTAAAAAGAAACAGAAGTTTTTTCCAACTAGCACAATTCAGCCAATATCCAGTCCTGCCTCCACAATAGTCGATCTGTTCCAGTCTGCTTCCACACCAGCCGATCTGTTCCAGTCTGCTTCTACACCAGCCGATCCACCCTGGTCTGCCTCCACACCAGCCAACCTGCTCAAGCCCGTCTCTACACCAGCCAATCTGTTCCAATCTGTTCCAGTCAGATCCTATGCCAGCTGATCTGTTCCTGTTTGCGCCTACGCCAGCTGATCTGTTCCTGTTTGCTCCTACGCCAGCTGATCTGTTCCTGTGTGCTCCTACGCCAGCCAATCTGTTCCAGTCTGCTCCTATGCCAGCCGATCTGTTCCCGTCTGACGACCCGGTGCCCGCTGATCCGGTGCCCGCTGACCCGGTGCCCGCTGATCCTGTGTCCTCTGTCCAGCCTGCTGTTTTGGTGCCCGCTGTCCAGCCTGATGTTCCGGTGCCTGCTGTCCAGCCTGATGTTCCTGTTTGCTCCTACACCAGCCGATCTGTTCCAATCTGATGACCCAGTGCCCGCTGACCCGGTGCCCGCGGTCCAGCCTGATGTTGCGGTGCCCGTGGTCCAGCCTGATGTTGCGGTGCCCGCGGTCCAGCCTGATGTTGCGGTGCCCGCGGTCCAGCCTGATGTTGCGGTGCCCGCGGTCCAGCCTGATGTTGCGGTGCCCGCGGTCCAGCCTGATGTTGCGGCGCCCGCGGTCCAGCCTGATGTTGCGGTGCCCGCGGTCCAGCCTGATGTTGCGGTGCCCGCGGTCCAGCCTGATGTTCTGGTGCCCGCTATTCCAGTGCCCGCTGTCCAGTCTGCTGATCCTGTGTCCGCTGGCCAGCCGGATGTGCTTCAGTTGGTGAATGACCCATGGTTCTCCAGCGTTGGGGTACCTAACCTGTTACCAGACCCAGGCGGTGGAATTCCTGGAGGCTTTCTGGATCCCGGCAGCAGGGCCTCTGATCTGAAACCTGCCATTCCTTGGACTCATTAGACACTGTCATTCGGGACTCTTTACGCTATGGCTGGTTGGAGCGTCGGGGTCGCTCCTTCGTGGGGGTACTGTTAGGAACAGTTTCACCTGTTGGTGGCACTGTAGTCCCCAGACCTATTGGCCGCAGTTCCTGTGTCCACCAGCGGGTGTCCCTTAGCAGTCGGAGGCTGAGCAGTTCCAGTGTCCACCAGCAGGTGTCTCTCGGCAGTCAGGACCTGACATCTCCTGCAATCAGGCATCACCTGAGACTGTTTGCAGGAAGTGTATTTAAACCTGGGAGTACTGTGTTAGCTCGCCTTGGTATTGCTCACCTTGTGCCTCTTAAACCTGAATCCTGAAATCTGTATCCCGTGATCTGCATCCTGAAAACCTGCATCCTAAACCTGAAGCCTGTACCCCTGAATCTTGCCTTGCCCTGCTCCCGGTTTCCTCTGACTGATGGCTGTGTATGACCCTGGCCTGGCTTAACGTTTACGGTTTGGACAATTCCTTTTCACGTTTGTTGTTTCACTAGCCCTGTGCCTTTTGGTTGGCTATACCGTTTGCTGTTTGGTTGTGAGTTTTAGTTCACTGTCACATATCTTATAATCCTCTTTTTTCCTTTTCGCTTGTGTTTGGTATTTTCTGTGTAGTCCACACATTTCTGGTCACACCAGTTTATGACACTATCCCTGTCAATGATTTCACAAAATACAAAGGCTTCTGTGAATGTGCAGCAGAGGGAAAGGTTGGGCACAGCAACTTCATGCAAAGCTGCAGCTACTGGAGCTTAGGCGATCCGGCACTGGAGCTCCAGAACTATAGTGTTAGCTATCCTACTGTATCTCCAAAACAATGTCAGATTTAAAGAAATACATCCACAAGGTGGCATGCAGAAACACCTGTTGATTTTACCAGAAATTTTGTTAGGTGATAATGTCCCAGGCTCTTTGCATAAGGAGATATTCTGGAGATAAGGTCTGTGTTCTGTGTAACCCATCAGGAATGAAGTAGGCAGGGCTAACATCATGTGCTTAGAAATTCAGGGCTGTGTTATTGTATGGAAGAGAAAACACTATTTTACTAGCACAACAGTTATTCTTTGCACTTGCAGCATGTTTAAAGTGGTTCTAAATGTTGGGTGTTTTTTGTGCATTGAGGTAAAAAAAAAAAAAAAACACTCCATTAA
>BLSH010185965.1:1917274-1936758 GCA_018402905.1 Glandirana rugosa
CAAGGGGGCTATACCCTTTCATCGTGTATATGTGGCAATTCCACATTGACAATATAACTTGTATTGCAGTAAACAATATAATGACGATTGGTCGAATACCTTTTACATCAATAATTTGAATAACGATACAACTTTCCAGATTTTTTTTTGTTAATCACATATTAAAACTTCACGTACCAGATAGACCCTAGAGAGAAAAAAAAATAGACATTTACATTGAAAAATACAAATCATCCGTAAAAAACATATCTAGTCAGAACATTTTTACGTTTTTACCAGAGTTATTTTTTCATAGACTAAATTTTTTTTTTTTTTTTTTCCCCTACATCCATTCAAAGTGTAGATTTTTTTTTTTTTTTTTTTAAATCAGATACTTTTTTATTGAGACCATTTTTGCATTTTTACAAGACTGATCTATACAAAAAATGCCTACTAAACATAAAAAGTTACATTTACAGATAAAAAAAAAGAGAGATCCCAGATAGACCATGCACTTCAAAATTATACACTAATTGTTTTTTTTTAGACCTTTCAACATAGCAATAAGTTTAATAACTACATTTTCCATAAGCTGGTTAGCAGTAATATAACAAATGACGTTATGTTCAATATAACAGTTACACCTTAACGGTGTATATGTGCTACTTTCCCATATCGGGGGAACTATCTCTCTACTAACGTTCAGTAGACTTATCTGTAGGCTCAAGTTATTTATGCAGGCAAATTGGAGTCTAGCTATCGATACAAAACTTTCCTTAATTTTTTGTCAATTCCTCTCTTTTTAAATTAAGATTAAACGTATCAGACCCATGAACAATTGTTGGTGGGAAATTTGATATCCATTTCTGCAGTATGCGTTTGCGGGCTATATACATAGACCACAACCACACCACATGCATCAAAGTGCAGAGATTACACAGGATCTCTCAGCTCTGAAAATCAGCAGGTGGGGAGCTGAAGTTAGATCAGTGAGGAGAGCTCTGAGAGCTGATTGGAGGGAAGAGACATACCCCCCCCCCCTTTCATACAGCACACAGGAGCAGAGCAGAGACTGTCAATCAGACTGTGCCCTCCCCGTCACCATGTTTCTCTTGGTGTTACGAAAACTGGTCAGAAGTGACTCATGCAGATAATAGGAGCAAAGCAGCAGAGAGAAAAGACACTTAATAGAGACAAGTACACGCTATGGGATATGCTTTGTTCATATTTCTTGCCCGAGGTTTACAACCACTTACAGCCACTTTTTAAGAAAAACAAGCTGCCTGATCCAGTGGGAGAAATCAAGGAAAATATTTCAGAAACCTAGAGTAACCAACCAGAATGTACTAACACACCTAATAGATTTTTACTGATTTGTTACGGTCACTGCAATTTGCACTTAGTGTTCCATTTTTATGTAACTTTTAGTTCTGGTTTCAAATGGAGTGACACTCCACGCAAGACAATTTTTCAGTACACCCCTCACATTTTTGTAAATATTTTATTATATCTTTTCATGTGTCAGGAAATGACACTTTGCTACAAGTTTGATTGTCCTAAAGTCTTGCATCAGCTACTTGTTTCCAGTATACCAACCATTCTGCCTGTAAGACAGTATATGTATGTGAAATCAAAACTCCCAGTCTCTTTATGGCTCCTGGGGACAGGAAAGGATGCATGGAAGTGAGTGGTATTTGTTGAACTCACAGCTAACCTGGTTTTAGGTTTTAAGGGTCCTTTCATCGGATTCCGATTTGCTCAGCAGGGGGATTGAGCCGCTGATTCCTGCTGAGCAGGCGTATAACAAGTCCCTCTCCACTCACTGTGCTGAGACGGACCTGTCAGAGCCCCGCTCTCCTCTATGGGGAGATTGGTTGAAAATGGACCGCCTGTCTGGTTTCATACGGTCCGCCAGACAGATGGATAAATAGGGTCCCCATCTGTCTGGATTTCACGCACAGGATAGGATAGCAGTAGGTGTCAGCGGACATGGCACCGCTGACATCCTCCACTCCATAGGAGTGAATGGAGCGTCTGATCAGGTCCGCCTGAATAACTGACAGATAGACCTGATCGGAAAGCCCATATGACAGGGGGTCTTACTCATATATAGCACATGTGCACTACTACAGATCAGACTGTCAGAAGTCACCACTTGACAAAGCAGCCAATTTGAACCCTACTATATATTTTTGCTTGTTAGGGCCCTTTCACATGGGCTTTTCGTGTGAAGGGTCCATTTTTTTTTCAGCGGGGATCGCTCCGCTGATCCCTGCCGAGCCGACAGATGACAGTTCCATCTCCGCTCACTGAGCGGAGATGGAACTGTCAGAGCGCCGCTCTCCTCTATGGAGATCGGATAAAAACGGACCACCTGTTCTTTTTCATCCGATTCTACAGACGGATAGAAAATAGGTTTCCATCCGTCTGTATTTCACGGATAGGATCTGATTGGAGAGCGGCAGATGTCAGCGGACATGTTACCGCTGACATCCGCCGCTCCATGCATGAGCGTCCGTTCAGGTCCGCCTGAGAAACGGACCGGAGGACCTGAACGGAAAGCCTGTGTGAAAGGGCCCTGAATAATATGCCTATTGTGCAAAGTGTGATTGTTATTGGTAGCAAGATGTCAAGTTTAATCCTAGATTCTAAAGTTGGTGATAACTGAATAAATTGAAATATTATGAAAAGCTTTAATGTGAGATAGAGGTGTGAATTGCATCAAGTAATATCTATCTATCTTGCTGAGTAGAATAGCTGTTGTTGGTTTCTCCTATTGTTTGATGAATTGATCAAGCTGCTTGACATATTGTATTCTGTGGTTCTATTATTGGTACAATTTCTTTTCATAGGCTTAAATTCTACAAAGTAGATAAATATTAGAAGATACAGAGACTGCAGAATGAGATCTTAATGTTTTATTTATTACAGGTACTTATATAGCGCTGTCAATTTACGCAGTGCTTTACATGTATATTGTACTTTCACATCAGCCCCTACCCTCAAGGAGCTTACAGACTAAGGTGCCTAACGCACATTCATACATACACATGCTAGGGCCGGTTTAGACAGGTGCCAATTAACCTGCCAGCATGTCTTTGGTGTGTGGGAGGAAACCGGAGTACCCGGTGAAAACCCACACAGTCACAGGGAGAACATGCAAACTCCAGGCAGGTAGCGTCATGGTTGGTATTCAAACCAGTGACACTAGTGCTGCCAGCTGGAAGTGCTTACCACTTAGTCACTGTGCTGCAGGAATTGTGTATGCAAAATACATAATACCTTTGTAAAATTAATTTGAAGCCAGTCTAAGACAACTGTCTTCCAGTCCAGCCAGTGGTACACAGTTCTCCTCCCATGCACAGCAAACTATATGCTCAGAGCCAAACACCATTTTGTGAAGTTAAAACAAACGTCATTATCCCAGCAAATGACCAAACACTGCACCAAACTGCTTCTATCTAACACAATTAAGTCCCCGGGGCAAAATGTGTTAGTCTCGGTTCACACTGCTGCGACTTGGGATCCGACTCGTGATACCCCAAGTCGTGTGACGTGTGAAATCCCATTTTTTAGTCAGTGAGAGCTGTCTTAATTAGCACTACTGAAGTCTCTCTGAAGTAGTACAGGAACCTTTTCTAAAGTCAAGGTGGCTTCTATCAAACTTGTGCCCATAGACTTTAACCACATCAGCCCCGGAAGGATTTGCCCCCTTAATGACCAGGCCATTTTTTGCAATGCGGCACTGCGTTGCTTTAACCGACAATTGCGCAGGTGTGATGCTATACCCAAACAAAATTGACGTCCTTTTTGCCCACAAATAGAGCTTTCTTTTGGTGGTATTTGATCACCTCTGCTGTTTTTATTTTTGGTAAAAATAAATCGCAATAGGCGTATATTGATTGGGTTGCGCAAAAGTTAACGCGTCTACAAACTATGGAAATAGATTTATGGCATTTTATTATTTATTTTATTATTTATTTATTTATTTATTTATTTATTTTTGCTAATAATGGCTGTGATCTGCGACATTGCTGCAGACATATCGGACACTTTTTTTTTTTTTTGTACTGCTGACATTTTATACAGTAATCAGAGCTAAAAATAGCCACTGATTACTGTATAAATGTCACTGGCAGGGAAGGGGTTAAACGCTAGGGGGTGATCAAGGGGTTAACTGTGTTCCCTCAGCATGTTCTAACTGTGTGGGGGCTGGGCTGGCAGGAACTTGCCAAATTTCACCGTTCCCGATCACTTGTTTACATTGGCAGATCCCCATTCTGCCTCTGTAGAAAGCAATCGCGGGTCACCAGGGGACATCGAGTCCTCCCGACCCGTGGGCATGCTCCCGCTATCTCCTGTGCAGGAACTGCTGTACAACTACGGCGATTTGCGCAGGAGAGCCAACCTGCCGCCGTCAAACGATGGCGGCTGGTCGACAAGGGGTTAATGGAAGTTACCTCCAAGTCGGATCCTCATCTTAATTGACATGGTTTGGTCCAATATTACAGGAAGATTACACAGGCATTCCCTGAAGTTGCTTCAAAGTTGCCTGGCAAAGTTGCACTGTAAGTTGCGCAACTTTCAGGTTGTGGCAGTGTGAACCGAGCCTAAGGCTCCATTCACACTTGTGCGACTTGCCATGGAACTTTGGACATCAGAGTCGCATGACAAGTCCTTCCCAATGTTTTCCAATGATAACCATTCATATATGTACAACTTAAAGTTACAGCGACTTCAAAGTAGTTCATGCACTACTTTGGTCTGACTTTCATGCAACTTGAGGGCCATAGTCTTCATTGCTAGCCCTCAAAAGTTGCCGAAAAGTCTTGCCTAAATGTTGTACAATGCAACAGTCCATTATCAGTGGTCAAACCCAAAGCCGTATCCAAGTTGCACCCATCCAAAGTTGCATCAGAGTTGCACTCCAAAGAGTCGTACAAGTGTGAATGGAGCCATAGAGGCAGCTGGGTGGAGTATTTGTGCATGTGCTGGAACAATAAGGCTGCATTCACACTTGTGGAACTTGCCATGCATCTTTGGGCACTAAAGTTGCAAGACAAGTCGCACCCAGTGGTTTTATTTTGTTTTTTAAAAGATATTTTTTTGACATTTTTCTCAAGTATACAGAGTTACAAAGGTTGGTGTAATAACATGAATTAGAATCTCAAGTAATGCTAACCAAACAAAAAGGTATCAGAGCGCAAGGCCTATGGAAAAAGGTATTGTGCTCACTACAGTAGTGTATCATGCCAATGAATGGTCTTGGCTACACCCCATGTCTTTTTTTTAATTTTTTTTTTATTAATTTTTTTTTTTTTAATCGCAATCATCCAAATATGTGCAACTTTAAAATGGTTCCTGCACTACTTTGGTCTGACTTTCATATGACGTGGGTGCCATAGACTGCAATGTAAACCCTCAAAAGTCGCACTTGAATGTCATGTATGCAACAGTCGTGCAACAGTTCATTAGTCAAAGTTGCACCCATCCAAAGTTACATCCAGTGAAAGTTGCACGAAAGTTGCGCTCCAGAGTCGCACGACTTTGGAGTTGTACATTTGTGAAGGGAGCCTAAAGTTGGTTTTACCGTTATGGAAGTGAATACACCACCTCAATAAAATGGTTAGGATTCTATCACAGCCAGAGAAGTGTACCATTTTTGTACCATTTACACTCCTCTCCAATACGGTCATCAACTGAGTACATACTGGCCGCGATACAATAATACCATAATCACCTGGAGACAACTTGGGGGCTGCAATAATAATACAGTATTTGGAGACAAGCTAGTCACATGGGGGGGAACAATCACTATGGCTGCTCGTCTGCATTGCTGTTCATTCTGAGCTCTGCTCAAATCCACTACAGAAAATGTAGTTATAGAACATATCCTTTATATCTTCCTAGCATCTTATAAGTATTTAATTTGTATTAGTTCATTTTTATGCATTGACATCTCTAGGTACACAGTTTAGTCCCGATTCTGATTAGAAAATTTCCTATAGTGACAGGTGGAGAAGCTTAGATCCATTTGTAGAATTTACACCAGCCTGTAAGTTGTTGTACTTTTAAAGGGTAACTCCACTTTCTTGAGGGAAAAAAAAATTGAAAATTAAGAAAAAATTAATATAGCATATACAATTGCAACAGTCATATTGTAATTGAATGTTCTTTAAAACTGACCTTTCCTTTTCAATCTGCAGCTGCTGTAATTTTCTGAAATTGCAATGCAATATGGCTACTTGGATGTGTTCTGTACACAGAATGTATACAGAACGCCCCCCAGAAACCTAATTTCCTGCTTGTGTGATTGGCTCACAAATTTTCCCAGAAGTCTGCACTAAGATACAAGTCAGATTTCAGGCATCCCCTGCAACAAAAATGTCATTTTTGGTGAGATCCTTCCAATAGGAACACAGCTAAAGGAATGTAATCCCTGTAATTTTCCTCAGAGCCCTGCAGGTGCTGCGGCTGATTGATAATTATGAAACCACTCCCATTAGAGTCACTTTCCCACATAGACACAGGCAAACACACATGGATTTCTTCAGAATAACAAAAGGTAGGAATCTGCAACAACGTTTGTTGAAATCCTTGTAATGTACATAGATCACTCAGAGGAGAAGGAGTTTTTTTTCCTCAACAAAAGTGGAGTTACTCTTTAAATATACTTTGCAAAGAACAGATTATTGTTGCTGTTAAAGTATTGAATGTAAAATGTGGCAAATGTTACATGTATCTATATCAGTCTTGGAACATTTATTCTTTATAAAACCTTCTTTTCTAGGGAGATTGTGAGAAGGAAAGCAGTATTGGCATTGTATAAGTTTTATATGATTGCGCCCACACAAGTACAGCACATCCAGGAGAAGTTTCGAAAAGCTCTGTGTGATCGGGATGTGGGAGTCATGGCTGCCTCTTTACACATATATCTGCGGGCAATCAAGGTAAAAACATTCACAGCTAGAAATTAAATACTGTAACCAATGGTAACTTTAACTAATTTAAATGGGCATCTCATTTGTAAATTCTTGCATGTTTTATTTCTCTTACACAGGACAACCCATCTGGATATAAAGACCTGACAGGCTCGTTTGTCGCAATTTTGAAACAGGTGGTTGGAGGAAAGTTACCTGTAGATTTTAATTACCACAGTGTTCCAGCACCCTGGCTTCAAATTCAACTCTTACGGATACTGAGACTATTAGGAAAAGACGATCCAAGGTAAAATGTATTTATATGTTGTGAAATAGACCAGTGATTGCTGGAATTATTTTGATATGACTTTGGGCGCAGCTGACTACATTATCTACTTAACCACTTCCTTACTGGGCACTTAAACCCCCCTCCTGCCCAGACCAATTTTCGGCTTTCAGCACCGACGCATTTTGAATGACAATTGCGCGGTTGTGCGACGTTGTACCCAAATAAAATTTGCGTGCTTTTTTTACCACAAATAGAGCTTTCTTTTGGTGGTATTTGATCCCCGCTGCGTCATTTCTGATCACCGCTATAAACCAAAAACGAGCGACAATTTAGCAAAAAAGAACAATATTTTTTACTTTTTGCTAAAATACAAATCCATAAAAAAAAAAAAAAAAAAATAAATATTCATCAGTTTAGGCCGATATATATTCTTCTACATATTTTTGGTAAATAAAAAATTGCAATCGGCGTATATTGATTGGTTTGCGCAAAAGTTATCGCGTCTACAAACTATGGGAATTGATTCATGGCGTTTTTATTATTTTTTTTTTTTTTTTACTAGTAATGGCGGCGATCTGCGATGTTTATCGGGACTGCGATATTGCAGCAGAAATGTCGGACATGTTTTACACATTTTTGGGACCAATGACCTTTATACAGCGATCAGAAAGTTAAATATCCGCTGATTACTGTTTAAATGTCATTGGCAGTGAAGGGGTTAACCTGCAGGGGGCAGTGAAGGGGTTAAAAATGTTCCCTGGGTGTGTTCTAACTGTGGGGGGGGGGGGGGCGGCTGTCCGGGACATAACAGATCTAACTGATCCCAGTGACAGGGATCAGTAGATCTGGTATGTCCCCTGTCACAGAACGGAGAACCGCCGTGTTTACATCGGCGGTTCCCCGTTCTGCAGCTCTGTCAGGCGATCGTGGGTCTCGAGCGGACATCGAGTCTGCCCGACCCACAGGCATGCCCGCGCAGCCAGGGGGCGCGCCGGGAGCGTGCAGAGGGGACGACGTCCATGGACGTTGTCCCGGCATTTCAGATCCGCGCAGGAGCCGTACTTCGGCAATAGCGCGGATCTGTAGGGGTTAAAGTGGTTGTCAACTTGTGACCACTTTAACCTACAGGTAAGCCTATGATAAGGCTTACCTGTAGGTGCCCTGCATATCTCCTAAACCTGTACAGTTCAGGAGATATGCAGTGTTGAAGCTGTGCCGATGTCATGTCCCTGCTGTTCCTTCACTGCGACCGTACCGTGACTGGCGGGAGTGACGTCATGCGACTCCGGACAGTCACAGCGCTGGAGTCGCAGCCCCAGAAGGAAGAGGGGCAGAAGATGGACGCCACCAGCAGAGGGGACAGCGCTGGACATTGCAGGCTTCATTTGCAGGTAAGTGGCACATAATAGTCTACTATGCGATGCATAGTAGCCCATTATGTTTCTACTTTACAGGGGAACATAGAGCAAGTAAACCCCATCTGGTTTTACTTCCTCTTTAAAGCTGAGTTCTGCCCACATACATTTTTTTTATTTCATTTTGTTTCGCTGGCAACCACCTAGTTGGTATTCATTACACAAAATAAAGTCATTGATCGCTTTAAATCCGGGTAGTCTTCCTATTTATTTTGTACTTACATTGCTGATTTTTTTCTTTAACAAGAGTTCCCATCTTAGCTGTGGGCATGTGAAGCCCACTCGCACCCTCCTTGAGTCTCTTCCTGGATAAGGTGCATGCTGGATAACCAGCGTGAACCTCTTGATCTCCATTGTATGTCTCCTTGCCATAACAATGGGCAGCGACGGAGGAAGGTCCATCCCTGTTGTTATGGCAACATAGATGACATGTCTCTCCCCACAAAATCGTGTAATTTCCTGTCTGGAAATAACATGATTTTACAGCTCAGGGATGTCCACTGACCTATGGGAAATGACTCACATTTCCCATGAGCCCAGGCAAGGCAGGAAGTGATGCGGAGTGCCGTGGATCAGGAAGTGGAAGATTACAGGGACTGCATAGCAACAGGCACATAGGGTGAGTATAAAAAAAAATTCCAAAAGACATTCATCATGCATAGAGAATTTAAAATATATAAATATGTATTTGTGGGTGGAACTCCGCTTTAAAGAGGATCTGTACTGTGGAAGCTCTGCTCAGAAAAACACAGAGGACAAAGACCTAGTCACCAGTATTGCATGTGGTCTCCCTGCAGGTGATTCTTTGCTCATCTCTTTGTGGATGTGGCCATCTTGGTAGTGGAGCAGGACTTTGGACCTGCCAGAGCTTCCGCCCCCATTGACTGGGGATCTGATTACTGGTGTAGGAATATTCAGGTAGCAGCAGGAAAGGAGCAGAAATCTTAGACATACACATGATACAACTTTTGTTGACTGATTTCCTTTAGATTTACCAAAACCATGTAGTGCAAGGACCTGCCTGATTGCATACAAATTAAAACTCTTAAGGTTTGACCTCATATTATATGGTTTTTGTAAGTCTGAAGGAAAAAAAATTTAAGAAAATTGTATAGTGTGTAGATTCAAACATAAAATGAAGCAGAAGTAGGAAGATTATAAAGTTTTTAAACTGCTCCGCTCCACAGATTGTGCCAATTCCCTGAGCTGCAATCATATAAAACCTTCCAGGTGTGTGATCAAATGTTCAAAGAAAGCGACAGTGCTAAAAAGCTAGTGGGTATTATCCCAACAAGTGCAATGAATTACAAACCTACACTCACCGGCCACTTTTATTAGGTACACGTTGCTAGTACAGGCAGTCCCCTAGTTACAAACATCCGACTTACAAACGACTCCTACTTACAAAAGGAGGTAGACAACAGGAAGTGAGAGGAACTCTTCCCCTAGGAAGGGAAATTCACTCCTAAAAGAGTTATTATGGGAAAAAGGTCTCTCCACTGAGGCTTTATCACCAATCCTTGTTTCCGCAACAACTCAAAATTTTCGAAATTCAATTTTGATAGGGGCAGAAAGTGAGGTAAAACCTTCTACACAGAAGCACAGACAGCAAAACAAACCTTACAGGGGTGGAGCTACACTTAAAAATTGTATCTGTTCCAACTTACAAACAAATTCAACGTAAGAACAAACCTACAGACCCTATCTTGTTTGTAACCCGGGGACCACTGTACTGAGTTTGACCCCTTTTTGCCTTAATTCTTCGAGGCATAGATTCAACAAGGTGTTGGAAACATTCCTCAGATTTTGGTCCATATTGACATGATAGCATTACGAAATTGCTGCAGATTTTTTGGCTGCACATCCATGATGCAAATCTCCCATTCCACTTCATCCTAAAGGTGCTCTATTGGATCAGTTCTGGTGACTGTGGAGGCCATTGGAGTACAGTGACCTCATTGTCCAGTGGTGAGATGATTGCAGCTTTGTGACATAGTGCATTATCCTGCTGGAAGGAGCCATCAGAAGATGGGGACACTGTAGTCATAAAGGGATGGACATGGTCAACAAAAATAGTCAGGTAGTCTGTGGCGCTTAAACGATGCTCAATTGTTACTAAAGGGTCCAAAGTGTGCCAAGAAAATCCTGCACACCATTAAACCAGCCTGAACCATTGATACAAGGCAGGATGGATCCGTGCTTTCATGTTGTTTACGCCAAATTCTGACCCTACTATCTGAATTTCGCAGCTGAAATCGAGACTCATCAGACCAGGCAACATTTTTTCAATATTTTGTTGTCCAATTTTGGTGAGCTTGTGTGAATCGTAGCCTCAGTTTCCTGTTCTTAGCTGACAGGAGTGGCACCCGGAGTGGTCTTATTGAGTTGAGCGAACTTCTGGAAGTCCGGGTTCTACTGGTTCGGCCGAACTTCGGGACAAAGTCCGGGTTCGGGTCCGGACAGAACCCGAACTTTGTCCCGTACCCCGAACCCCATTGAAATCAAAGGGGACCTGAACTTTTAGGCACAAAAATGGCTGTAAAAAAGTCCTGGAATGTCCTAGAGGTCTGCAAAAGGAAGGAAATGGGGGTAAGGGTGGGACAAGTGCCCTACAAAGAAATGGGGACAGGGAAATAACTAAAAGCATTTTTTAAAAAATAATTTCATAAAAAAATCAAAAATGGAGGTGGATGTGGACCATCTTCAAACTGTGTCTGAAAAGTATTAATTAACGGTAGAAGCCATATCTGTTCTAAAATCATCTTCAAACTGTGTCAAAAAAGTATAAATAAGCCGGGAGAACCCATATCACTGTTCTGCAAGCGTCTGGAAACTGTGTGTAACCCATTAACTAAAACCGGGAGAAACCATACTACTGTTCTGCAAACATCTGGAAACTGTGTGTAACACTTTAACTAAAACCTGGAGAAGCCATACTACTGTTCTGCAAGCATCTGGAAACTGTGTGTAACCCATTAACTAAAACCGGGAGAAACCATACTACTGTTCTGCAAACATCTGGAAACTGTGTGTAACACTTTAACTAAAACCGGGCGAACCCATATCACTGTTCTAAAATCATCTAAAAACTCTATGTGAAACTATAGCAGAGCAAACCCATATCACTGTTCTAAAATCATCTAAAAACTCTATGTGAAACTATAGCAGAGCGGACCCATATCCCTGTTCTTCTCTGCTATAGTTTCACACACAGTTTCCAGATGTTTGCAGAACAGTAGTATGGTTTCTCCCGGTTTTAGTTAAAGTGTTACACACAGTTTCCAGGTGATTGTAGAACAGTGATATGGGTTCTCCCGGCTTATTTATACTTTTTTGACACAGTTTGAAGATGATTTTAGAACAGTGATATGGCTTCTACCGTTAATTAATACTTTTCAGACACAGTTTGAAGATGGTCCACATCCACCTCCATTTTTTTTTTTTTTTTTTAAATGCTTTTAGTTATTTCCCTGTCCCCATTTCTTTGTAGGGCACTTGTCCGACCCTTACCCCCATTTTTCTTCCTATTGCAGACCTCTAGGACTTTCCTGGACTTTTTTACAGCAATTTTCAGAACTTAAAAGTAAAATTACCAGAACCCCGGACCCGAACCCGGACTTTTTTTGAAAAGTCCGGGTCCGGGTCCCGGACACCCCAAAGTTCGGTACGGACCCGAACTTTACAGTCCGGGTTCGCTCAACACTAGTGGCTATTTGAGTTACTTTTGCCTTTCTATCATCTCAAATCAGTCTGCCCATTCTCCTCTGACATCAACAAGGCATTTTCGCCCACACAACTGATGCTCACTGGATATTTCCTCTTTTTCAGACCATTCTCTGTAAACCCTAGAGATGGTTGTGTGTGAAAATCTCAGTAGATGAGCAGTTTTTCAAATACTCAGAACATGCCCATCTGGCACCAACAACCATGCTACGTTCAAAGTCACTTAAATCCCCTTTCTTCCCCATTCTGATGCTCGATTGCTCGGTTTGATCCTCAGCAAGTCATCGTCACCAAATCTAGATGCCTAAATGCATTGAGTTGCTGCCATGTGATTGTCTGATAAGCAGTTTGTTACCAAGCAATTAAACAGGTGTAACTAATAAATTGTCAGGTGAGTGTATGCAAGTCATGAAAGTGCCATTCAAATAAATTGTGAATAACCCAATTGAATAAATATATTAAAAAAAATTGTGCAAATGAATGCCTTACAAATTTGAATGGGCTGCTTCTAATGACAGATGTGGAAACTTCTAGGGCGAAGCCACGCTTTGTGTGATGGCACACAGCCCGTTCGCTCACAGCTTGATCTCCCGGCAGGAGCCGGCGGTGCAAACTTACTATAATGTAAATGTGTCGGCTTTTATTTAATAAACATTTTAAGCATTTTCATGCTATGTGGAGCCTCTATTTGTTCCCTCATGGAGAAGGAGTGATGTAAAGGATAGATTATATCCTTGGAGGATCAGAGAATTTAACCCGTGGGTGAGAGGAGGAGATAATTAGTATAGATTGCCTGGTCTGTCAAGGATTGGTCATCTCTCAAATTGTTGTTTCTGCATTGGGAGTGAGTAACAGTTTGCTCTTAAAGGTGAAGAACACTGGGTCTTGATTTACAATTTGAACTATTCAAGCATGGAGCACTTTTGTGATGAAAAGCACCTAATGGATTTTTTATTTTGAGACACATGGACAATTTTGGACTTTTAATTATCAAAGTTTAAAGAGTATTGATAATAATTACCTGTGTTGAAATTTTCTTGAGTGTTCTATATCTGCATTAAGTTTTGTAGGGCATTCATTTATGCAGGTTTTTATAATATATTTATTCAGTTGGGTAGTTCACTATTTGATTGGCACTTTAATGACTTCATGGCATAGATTTGTAATGCATTGTACTTGTTGGGATAATACTCATTAACTTTTAAGTGTGGTCCTTTTCTTTGAATGTTAGAAGCAGGAAGATCGCTGCAGGTCCTCAGATACAGCTTTCTTATTGCAAGAAGCAGCATCACGATAGTTCTATCCCCCGATATCACTCCATATCACATTAGACTAGCAGTCAGAGGTACCATTGTATTAGATGAGAAGAACCTCATTATAGGAGGGTACTTAACAGGAGTACCTTGGCACAATGACATCAGCATGTGCATTTTCTTCAGGACGACTACACGACAAGTTTTTTTTATTTTTTATTTTATCATTTCTAGATCTTTTCTTTTAAGAAGGTACCACATCTTCATTTTTTTTTTGTCTTTGAGTCCACTTTTCACACAGTCTTCTTCATCCGTTCAGTCACGTTATTTTTGTTTTTCAATTGGATAAAAAACGAATCTGGACTTCAGTTTCTACATCTCTTGTGTACATCCATTTTCTAATGAATTTCGAATTTTTGGTATGATTAGAATCGGTCAAAAAATGATCGACAGATTCAAATTCCATTTGAAGAATCTGCGTCCTTAACAACCGATGACTCATCAGAATGTAAACAAAACAATTGCCGTCAATTAAAAATTCAGAAAAAACTGCATGGAGGTACCCCTGACCATACCAGGCCCTTCCGGGGGGGCCCCCATTTTTTTTCTTTAATTTTGGTGTGAGGTTCCCCTAAAATCCATACCAGATTTGAAGGGCCTGATATGGACAGGCCCCCCCACATAGTTTTGTTTCAGAATTTTTAATTGCCAGCAATTGTTTTTACATTTTGCTTTCAGTGGGGAACCCCCTGTGCCGGCCTCTAAAAACCAAAAACAGATGGTTTGTCCGTTGACATCCATTTTGGTCCGCTTCGTTTTTTTTTAATGGAAGAAGAATAGGGCTTTCTTTCGTTTCAAAAAACAGATGTTAACGAATGCGAATGTCAGCGGATGTCAACAGGTGATCATTGCTAACGTCCGCTTGCCCATAGAAAAACATGGGTGTCCACTTTTCATCCGTCAACGAATGGAGGAAAAACAGACAAACGGAACACTTGTGGGAAAGCGACCTAAAGGGGAATTCTGGGGTGTATTTTTCTGCATAGTTACATTGTTCCATCTTAGACCGCTGTAAGTATTCATATGCCATACCTGTGGGACCATGGAAAATCATAGTAGTAGTTGCCGATACTACAGTGAACATCGCTGTCCTTTGGGTTCTGTGCCAAGCAGCTGCCCTGCTGCATAGTAAACGTGGGGTTGTTCGCTTGGCTCAGGTGCCATTCACAGAACACCGAGCATCTTTTCTCAGTGAGTTCAAAGTGTTTCCCGATTAGAAAAGGTGGAGATTGTGATATCACAGTCCCACTTCTCCACTTTGTGCAGTCAGAGAATTATTTGCATTCATTGAGAAAAATGCAAGGTGTTCTGTGAATGGCGCCCATGCTTAGTGGGATCCGGAAGACCGTCATTACTGTAGAAGCAGTGACTACTATAGGATTCTCTGCTTCCTCTGGGATCTCTTCGGCATGGACAATGCTTACTTCATTGGTCTAAGCTGTACAAATATAGCTATGCAGAAAAAGTCATGCCTGGAATTTGCCGTTAAAATATGCATTTTTTGATAGAGTAGGGGAGGGTGTAGAACCCCTAATAAGTTTGTATTGCTAAATGTGTCCCCACTAGGTAGAATCACTCTTTCTCCTGATGACCATTGTCAACAAAACAAAGTAATGTGGAATGTAAAATTTTACAGTTGTCACCAGAATAGGAATGAAGTATCTTTTAATATGTACACCTGTTCCAGTAAGAATTTTCTAAAATGTATTACTTTTGTAGAGATTTCCTCTCACTTTTTTTTGCGTCTCCAGTAAGGAAGTGCGGGGATCTCCCCAAAGGGATGCACACAATAAAACAATAAATTGACAGAGGGTTTAACCCTTCAGTACGTTACCAAAAATTGTTTGGGATAGGAATACTCTATTTCTTTTTTCAAAAGTCGCAACAACTGACTACTTACTATGAGGACAGTGCAAGGAGTATTATATGGAATGCAACATTGTTTAGGTATCAATTTCCTATTTGATGTGTGTGCACATGGATACAGCATTTCATAACAGGGCGAGATGTATGGAAAAAATGCAAAGGTTGAATCTCATAACAGATGCGTATTGAAATTTATATCATCATTTCAGTGCTCTTTATGAAAATTGTGAAAAAGGATAGAGAGAGGATAGTTTGGAGGAAGGGGGGCAGCACGTAAAGATTTAATGTGATCAAAACTGAATGATTGAAAGTCTGGGGATTGCAGTCATCTGATTGCAGTCACAATTTGAGCTCCATCCAAAAATGAGGTGAACTTGTGTCATTTTAAAGTGGAACTCCAGTAGAAGAATCTTTTTCAATAGGGAATAAAAGTAGGATAGTAAAAGGCCTATATGCATTTAGCGGACACTTTTAAACACTTATAAATGTATGTATTGATTTTTAGTGCAATCAGTTTAGCTGTGTTTAGAGAAATTGGAGTTCTGCACAATCAGTATCTGATTAGATTCTCTAAACACGGCTGAACCAGTTTTAAAGCAGGAACATCTAAATGCAGGAAAAAGTGATCTGGGAGGCATAAATGCTGTTAATACTTCCAGTTGACTTCTCCGGAGTTTAGAAATGCTAAACGCAGGAGTGCCTGTGTAAATGAGGCCTTAGGCCCCATTCACATCTGCTGTTTTGTAATGCAATTCTGCCTGTGATCCCAAATTATACTGCAATAATAACAAAACGTACCATGCGTGTTTCGGTGACATTATATTTTCAATGGCACCTAAATGTTGTTGCAGTTTTGTAGAGTTGGAGGGTGACTAAAGGTCCGAAATTGAGGGGGATTTTTGCGGTGCTCACAGAACATATTAAACCAGGGTTTCTCAACCAGGGTTCCATGGAACCCTAGGGTTCCTCCAGAGGTTGCTAGGGGTTCCTTGCGCAATGGTCAATTTCCATTGGATCTTTTTAGCTATCTGTAAGGGGTAATTCTTCCCAATGACCACAAATGTAAGGAGCATTCTTCCCATTGATAATCACAGTAATGTATCATGAGTTGTAGATTTTTATTTTTTTTATTTTTTTCCAAGTAAAAAAAGTTTATTTAGAGAAAAAGAAAGGGTACCTTACAATGATAAAGTAATATGATATCAGTAAAGTACACATTTTATGATACATGTAACGTCAATTCAATTTAAACATCTTGAATAATCATCAGAAGTAGCGGGGTATTGTAGTGTTGTGTCAAAGACGTAGGTAGATTTTTAATTTTTAACAGGGGTTCCCCGAGACCGGAGAATTATTTCAAGGGTTCCTCAGTGTTGAAAAGGTTGAGAAAGGCTGTATTAAACAAACATGATAAAATTTAGACTCAGGGTAAGGCTGGGTGACTATATAAAAATTCTACACACCCCTGTTTAAATGTCAGTTTTCTTTGATGTAAAAAAATGACACAAAGATTAATAATTTCAGAACTTTTCCCACCTTTAATGTGACCTAATAAACTCTACAACCCAGTTGAACAACAAACTGAAATCTTTTAGGTGGAGGGAAGTAAAAAAACAAAAATATGTTTGCATAAGTGTACACACCCTTAAACTAATACTTTGTTGAAGCACCTTTTGATTTTATTACAGCACTCAGTCTATCAGCATGGCACATCTTGACTAGGCAATATTTGCCCACTTTTCTTTGCAAAAGCATTCCAAATCTGTCAGATTGTGAGGGCATCTCCCGCGCACAGCCCTGTTCAGATCCCTTCACAGATTTTCAATCTGATTCAGGTCTGGGCTCTGGCAGGGCCTTTCCAAATCTTTCATCTTCTTATTGTTGATTTGGATGTATGCTTTGGGTCGTTGTCATGCTGAAAGATGAAGTTCCTCTTCATGTTCAGCTTTCTAGCAGAAGCCTGAAGGTTTTGTGCCAATATTGACTGATATTTGGAACTGTTCATAATTCCCTCTACCTTGACTAAGGCCCCTGATCCAATGATCCAGTTGAAAAAAACAGCCCCAAAGCATATTGCTGCCACCACCTTCACTGTGGGTATGGTGTTCTTTTGGTGATGTGCAGTGTTGTTTTTGCTCCAAACATCTTTTGTAATTATGGCCAAAAAGTTCAACCTTGCTTTCATAAGACATTAACACGATTTCCCACATGCTTTTGGGAGACTTCAGATGTGTGTTTGCAACATTTAGCCGCGCTAGGATGTTTTGCTTCGTAAGAAAAAACTTCCGTCTTGCCACTCTACCCCATAGCCCAGACATATGAAGAATACGGGAGATTGTTGTCACTTGTACCACACAGCCTGTACTTGCCAGATGTTCCTGCAGCTCCTTTTAATGTTGCTGTAGGCCTCTTGGTAGCCTCCCTGACCAGTGTTCTTCTCGCCTTTTCATCAATTTTGAAGGGGCGTCCAGTTCTTGGTAATGTCACGGTTGTGTCATCTTTTCTTCACTTGATGACTGTCTTCAATGTGTTCCATGGTATATCTAATGTCTTGAGAATTCTGTTGTACCCTTCTCCAGACTGATACCTTTTAACAATGAGATCACTCTGATGCTTTGGTAGCATTGGATGCCGAGTGAGCGGAAGATGCTGCCCACTCGGCTCCATAGCATTGACTAGTGGAAGCGACAGAGACAATTTTTTTTAACTTTTTTTTTTTTTATTAATTTTTTTTTGTTATTATTACATTTAAGTGTAAATATGAGATCTGAGGTCTTTTTGACCCCAGATCTCATATTTAAGAGGTTGTGGCATGCTTTTTTCTCCTACAAGGAATGTTTACATGTCTTGGAATAGAAATAAAAGTGATCAAATTTTTTTTTTCTAAATGGACAGTGCAAAAATAAAAAGTAAAATCAATAATAAGAAAAAAAACAAAAATTTAAAGCGCCCTGTCCCACCGCGCTTGCGCACAGAAACATGAAAACTGTGTTGAAACCACCCATATGAGGTATCGCCACAATAGGGCGAGGGCAATAATTTTTGCACTAGATCTCCTCTGTAACTCAAAACTGGTAACCTGTAGGAATTTTTAAACATCGCTGATGTCGCCATTCCACAAGCGGGTGCAATTTTGAAGCATGACATATTTGGTATCAGTTTACTCGGCGTAACATTATCTTTCACAATATGGAAAAAAATTGCGCTAGTAAGACCTCTGCGCAAATATGGTGTGACATAAAGTATTGTAACGGCCGCCATTTTATCCTCTAGGGTGTTAGAAAAAAATATATATCATGTTTGGGGTTTCTAAGTAATTTTTATAGCAAAAAAAAAATTATTTTTAACTCGTAAACGCCAAGTGTAAAAAATAGGCCCGGTCCTTAAGTGGTTAAATGATGGCAGGTGTGTATTGACTCCTATTTTACATGTGTTTAAATGTGATTGCTTAATTCTAAACACAATGGTGTAAGTAAAAGAAAAAAATGACTTGTGCACTACTCAATGTATTAGACTACATCTCATATAATGTATACTAAAAATTTTATATACAGTGCCTTGCGAAAGTATTCGGCCCCCTTTGAACTTTGCGACCTTTTGCCACATTTCAGGCTTCAAACATAAAGATATAAAACTGTAATTTTTTTGTGAAGAATCAACAACAAGTGGGACACAATCATGAAGTGGAACGAAATTTATTGGATATTTCAAACTTTAACAAATAAAAAACTGAAAAATTGGGCGTGCAAAATTATTCAGCCCCTTTACTTTCAGTGCAGCAAACTCTCTCCAGAAGTTCAGTGAGGATCTCTGAATGATCCAATGTTGACCTCAATGACTAATGATGATAAATAGAATACACCTGTGTGTAATCAAGTCTCCGTATAAATGCACCTGCACTGTGATAGTCTCAGAGGTCCGTTTAAAGCGCAGAGAGCATCATGAAGAACAAGGAACACACCAGGCAGGTCCGAGATAC
>BLSH010185965.1:1955373-1968494 GCA_018402905.1 Glandirana rugosa
AGTGGTGTGCCAGATAGTTTCTCCATCTAATTTGTGAAGAAAATGTCATCCGACGACAGTTGAGAGGACCGTTGTCCGATTTCAATTCCTGTCAGTGATGTGATATGATGAACATACGTCCTTCGTGTTGGACGTTTTTTTTTTTTATATACCGACAGGTTGACGTATACATGTAAATTATGTGACTGCAAAATCTGTTTACTGGATATCCTTCGTAAACCTCCTCTACAACAGTCCCGGTCGGGATGGTACCCAGGGTCACCCAGGTAACCTGGGTCCGTCGTGAAACTCTCCCCGTCGTTTAACTTGGCCAATGGACCCACTGGGACCCATGGTAGGGCTGGCCCTGACAACATCTCCTCCAAATGCTTCCTATAGGTCATTTGTCTAAAACGTCAGTGTATTAAATGTACATATGCAGTTGGACAGCCATATATTTTTTTTTTTTGCAGGTTGTGCTTCCTGCATACAAGTAGTATAGTGTAGTGACTGTCCTTAACTTTAGCCTGTTGCCAGGAGAGTTGACAGCAGCCTACTGTAAAAGAAGTGTTTAATCTACCTCTTTGATAGACCGTGTGGTGAAACATTGCTTTCTTAAAAAAAAAATCTCCTGGTGCCACAGATATCCGACACTTCTGGATGTCCGATAACATTTCTCCTTGCTAGGCGCTGTGGTTCATTCCAATCGGCCCCTCCTGTAGTTATAGAAAAGAATCACCCCCCTTTTTAAAATAATAATTTTGCAGCCTGAAATAAAGACACAGTTTTTGTTTTATCCAGCTGTATTTACTCAGTTCAACTTATAACATCCAAATGAAACCTATAACACCAACATGTCAGAAAAAAATAGTTCAAAAACAGAATCACTGAGTTAGAAAAAGGATCACTTCCCTTCTAAAAATGACTTGTAAACTCAATCAGCTAAACACCTTCTCAATGTCACACAAAGCCCTTTGACTTTGAACTGTGATCAGCTGTGGTCATTTTGATTAGCTCAGCATGAAAATCACTGGAGCTTTTCAGTTCCTGGTAGGGCTACTGAAGCAAACAATCAACTATGGGTGGCAAGGCACTGTCATAAGGTCTCCGGTATAACATTGTGGACAGGCACAAATCAGGAGATGGATACAAAAAAGGCTTTATCAATTACTAGAAGCACAATTAAGTCTGTTATTAAAGAAGAACTGCAGTCTGCTCACATAATTTGTAATAAAAACATCTTTGCCATTCTGAATCTTTCCTCCTACCACTTTGCGTATTTTATATATACTGTGATTCTGTACTTGCTAAATATGCTGCAGATATCTCCCTCCACTATGTCTGGCTGCATCCATTTTAACTGTGGGCAGCTGAAGCTGCTGCCTGTTCACTTCCTGGATTTACACAGACACACTGAGGCACACCTTCAGCCCTGCAGCTCTCATTGGCCCTCTTATGACTCATCCCCCCTCTCTCCCTGGCAAACTCTCATGAGAGTAAAAGAGAGCTGTGCATGATGTCATTAGCCTAATGACCAGACCAGAAGCAGTTGCAGGAATTTATGACAAAGTGGTCATTGTGTGTATGTGACAACAATATCACAAATTCTCCACAAATGTGGCTTGTATGGGAGGGTTGCAAGAAAAAAAACGCTCCTCAAGAAATGCCACATGCAGTCACAACAGAGCTTTGCCAAAAATGCACCTTGAAGATTCAAGTGTTATGGTCAAATGGGACTAAAACTGAATTATTTGGCCTCAACACCAAATATGTCTGGCGGTAATCTAATACAGCTCACCAACCAAATAACACCATTCCTACAATAAAGTATGGAGTTGGTAATATCCTGTTATGGGGGGTGTTTCTCTGCAGCAAGGACTGGAGCACTTGTCAGGATAGAAGGAAAATGGATGGGGCAAAATACGATCAAATTCTTGAGGAAAATCTGCTGTCCTCTGCCAGGAAGTTGTCAATGGGAAGAAGGTTTACCTTCCAACATGACAATGACCCAAAGCACACAGCAAAAATGACCAAACAGTGGTGGAAGGAGAAAAAGGTGAATGTCCTTGCACCGCCTAGTCAGAGCCCAGGCTTAAACCCCATTGAAAATCTGTGGAATGACTTGAAGACTGCAGTCCACAAACGGTCACCATTAAATTTAACTGAACTTGAGCAGCTCTGCAAGGAAGAGTGGGCAAATATTGCAAAGTCTAGATGTGCAAAGTTAGTAGAGACAAATCCCAACAGACTAAAGGCTGTAATTAAAGCAAAAAAAAAAAAAAAGTGATTCAACAAAATACTGACAGAAGTGAGTGATTCTTTTTCCAACTCAGTGATTTGTATTTTTTATTTTTTTCTGACATGTTGATGTTATATCATTCTCTTGGATGTTCTAAGTTGCACTGAGTAAATATAGCTGGATAAAACAAAAAATATGTCTGTCTTCATTTCAGGCTGCAATGCAACAGAATGTGATTATTTTGAAGTGTTCCAAATATTTATTCTGTAAGTGTATTCTGTTTTCAGTTTCTGTTTTATCCAGTGACCTTGGTCCATCCTACCTTGACAGACAGCTTAACTCTCCAATAAGGCACAGACGTTTAAGTTAAACTAGGTTAAATTAAAGCGGAGTATATGGGAGGTTCACCAATCATTTGAAGTGTAAAGAGACAATGATCTTCTCAGCCTTATGCCTGTAATGAAGGCTAGCAGCTCTCTGAAGAAACATGGAGAAGAAGGCAGGGTTTGTCTAAAAGACCAAACTAATTAGCCCCAACAGATGGGAGCTGGGTTATACCATTGACAAATACAGAAATAACTAGGTAACAACACTAAGTTGCCACTAGATTTCCACATTAAGACAATAATTAATTTATAATGTAATTCTATGCAACAGTAATGGATACACAGCAGGTGTTCCAGAGCAAGGTTCTCCATTAGGATGACCATTTTATTTTCTCCTGTATGTCACTAGTCAAGTTAAACAACACACCCCATCCTTTGAACAAGGAGGACATGTTTATACTCTGTGCTTTTGTACCATTCAGCCTTGTATGTTTGTACACTGGTCACGAGTACACCAGATCTTGGGTACCAATAATGATTGGTCAGGATTACCCACTCCCTCCAATACCCAAGGTTCCTGGACCCCATTATCTTCATTGGATGACCTTTTGTGATCAGCCCCTTACTCCGATCTGTGATTAGCTCCTTACTCCGATCTGTGATTAGCTCCTTACTCTGATCTGTGATTAGCTCCTTACTCTGATCTGTGATCAGCCCCTTACTCCGATCTGTGATCAGCCCCTTACTCCGATCTGTGATGAGCCGAGTCTCATAGACTTGGTGATCACAGAGCGCGCTGTGCAGGGACGCGCAGACAGCATGTGCTTGGGAGGACATCTATGGACGCCCTCCTGGCAATTAAGGTCTGCACTGTAGCCGTCTTTCAGCTATAGCGCCGACGGCAAGTAGTTAAATGAGAGATGTATACCAACCAGCAGTCATTGCAAAAAACATATTTAATATTATTTATTGTGAGAGAACATGCAGCATACTTAATGACACAAAATGTATACACAAAATTGCATATAATGCAAGGCATGCTAAGAACCACATGTGCATATTGGCACCATAGTACTTTGCATATCATGGGGTGAGGACCCCTTTCTTTGTACTCATATATAGGTATGGAGTTGCATGGGTACATACGTCTCATACAAAGTCCCAAACCACTTTTAGTTAATTCAAATAAGGATGGAGGGGTATATCTGACTATCGAGCAGTCTGCAAATTAACTTTCAAATGCATTTTGCAATCGGACCTATAGAGATGCAATATTTTCATACAGATGATTTTATATGTTTATACATTGTTTGCCATACAGGTTGCAGTATGCCACAGTAATTCATAATTTGTTTGTCAAAAAATAGAACTTTTTTCCTTGACAATCCTCTCACATACTCTCCAAACAACCAGTGGTTTGTAGAGACCATGAATATTATATTTTCTATTGGAGGAGATATGGTACACGCAGACATTCCCAACAACTTCCTTCGTCTCCTAGCTGAAGGTAAGACATCAGCAATAATAGCTGCGACTTCAGAATGGGCTATACATAAACTGTGTAGTCTTTGGTTTTGGGAAATATTAAATGTGTTAAGATTGACAAACATTAATAAAATGTATTAATGCAGTCTTTGAATTCTTTAAATAATGGGCAATTGTATGCAGGACCTTTATTGACCTTGTGAGACTCATTTTCTTAACATAACATTACCCACCGCTCCATCTTCCTCCAGCGCTATGCACAGGAACCTCGGGTCTCATGGGTGTTTCCCTCCCAGGGCCGGATTAAGAGCATCATGGGCTTGGTGCTGTGGATTTCGTTGGTCCTTTTTATGGAAATAAATACAATGAAAATGCAAACAATTTTTGTTAAAACAAATTTAAATATTGAAACAAATTAAATTAAATAAGAGGGGGTGAGAGAGAGGGGGTGGGGTTTGAGAGAGAGGGGAGGGTGAGAGAAACACTTACATATCAATGCAACTGCAATTTACATATGAATCATGTGTATACTGCACACAGAGCAGGGCTGGGCAGCATTAGTGACTCACTCACACCACTGGGCTGGGTCTATCTTAAGGAAGGGGCCTGGAGCTGCAGCTCCAATAGCCCCTATGTTAATCCGGCCCTGCTCCCTCCTAATTGGCTGAGACAGCAATGGGAGCCATTGACTCCTGCTTCTGTCAATCACAGCCAGTGAAGAGAGAGTTGTGGCAGGGCTGAGCGACATTCCGTGTGTGAATGAACACACACAGCAGTGGCTCGGAAGCAAACCTGCTTGGATGCCCCCACAGCAAGCTGCTTGCTATGGGGGCACGGGGAACCTGAGAAGAGGAGGATTGGGGCTGGTCTGTGCAAAACCACTGCACATAGCAGGTAAGTATAATATGTTTGTTATTTTACAAACAAAACAAAAACTGCCTTTAATATCCTATATATTTAAGGCTCCTTTCCCACAGATTTTTGTGGCTGGATTGAATGGGGCATGCAAATAGCAGCAGCTATTCAACATATATAAGCTAATGGAGTAAGTCGTTTATGCTTACAATAAATTAACCATTTATCTATTTATGTGGGTCACTAAACCCACATCATAAAAAACGATCAATAAATGCTGTATGACATGCTGTTTCTGTATTCTGCAAAAAAAAAAAAAAAAAAACCTGGTTGATCCTGTTCTCTATCTCCACCTTCTGTTCAAGTTCCCAATGCAGCTAGGGATTTTGCAGAGCAGTGTTGGCAGCTCTGCACATGCTCGGTTTTCATGTTGAGCATTCCCTCCTTACCACATCTGAGCAGCCCATGTGACTATAGAGTCACACATGTGGGTGTATACACAGTGGAAAATGTCAGCCCACTCCCTCCCTTCTCCATGCCCACTAACCAGCTAAACACAATGGGGGTGGGATATTACATGTAAATTAATGGAGGCTTCACCTCCTTTTTATTCTAACACAGGCTGGAGGGACGTAACACTGCCTGTGACTGGCAGAAATCCACCCACACCATGTTATTGCCAGGAAATAATAAATATTTTATTACAAATATATATTTGTATGACAATTTAAAACTGTTTTTTTGATATTTTTTATTTTTATACTGTATTCCAAAGGCTGTTTTTGATCATGTGACCAGCAGAGGACTAGAAGCTCCTCCTGCCACTGTTTTCCTGCAGACAGGCTGTGAAAGAGCTGGGTCACGTGACAGCTGTATATCAATTAGGAAAAGGTACTTTTTTTCATTATTAAAAAGAATTACAATGCAATCACCCACATACAGAAAGCGAAGGGATACTGTCAATTAAACTGTGTGTGTTAACTTTAAAGTTCATACAACAGGTGCTACATGTCTTATTAGCTCCTAAATGAGTTGCTGTTTTTATATGTTCACCACAAACATGAGAATACAATTGGTTCAGTTAATGACATCACATACATGCCCTATTACAGGTAGATCTGCAGAATTTACCAAACAACTATATGGTGTTAAAGTGCCACCAATTTTTAAAAGTCAGCAGCTACAAAAAGTGTAGCTGCTGACTTTTAATAAACAGCCACTCACCTGTCCCACACTGCAGCGATGCGGCCGTCCGAAGCCTCACTTCTCTCCCCCTCAAGAGTGTGGGCGCCCGGCTGTGGCTTCACAGCCGGGCGCGCACTGTGCGTGCGTGCGTGCGCTGCGCGTTGTGAATGGCTGGGCAATCTTCTGGGACCTGTGACGTGTCCCAGAAGACTGCAGGGAGGGAGGGGGGAGAGGTGAACTTCCGCTCGGCGCCAGGAGAGGAAGTGGGAGATGGGTACCTGTGAAAACTAGGTACCTGCTCCCCCCCTCAAAAAATGACATGCCAATTGTGGCATATCAGGGGGTCACTAGCACCACTTTTGCCTGGAACTCCGCTTTAAGGCCTTCCTAAGTATTTGGATCTGCTCAGTGGTTTCACCGAACTAGGAGCAATCTGAGAATCTTGATGCACCTCCTTTTTAAAAGGACCTGTAATCTGTGTTTGTCCTCAAGGATTAATTCTATGTTTTGATTAGGTCATTCTGTTGCATCTAGTTGATCTTAAAGCAAATTAGGCAAGAAGACAGACTGACTGTAGATATATAGTAGATCAATGCATTTCAACTCTTTTTCAGTCGCAACACCTTTTTTGAAGTATGCATCTCAAGGCATCCCAGTGCCCCCCGATTCATATCAGAGGTCCCCCATCACTTTAGAGCCTCTCCTTTACTCCAGTCACCCCTGTACATGAGGTCCCCTATCACTTTAGAGCCCTCTATCACAGAGCATCCAATTGCACTACTTTTTGGCTCCAGTATCGCAGGAGATGGGGAGGTCTGGCTGTAGAGCGCCATTGGCTGTTATGGTGCTGGCGACTCATCCGCATCATGACAACTCCCCATGCTGATCGAGGGGAAATTAGATCTTATGCTTGCATTACCACGGGGGGAAGCCAGGTGGCACCCTGGTTGTGAAATACTGCTGTAGATGATGGTTATGTCAAAGTGATGGTCTATCCTGTGCTATAGTGAAATAAGGAAAATGTTTCCAAAGGACTGCTATGGTCTCTTCCTTTTTTCTTTATTTGAATGTTAAAGGAGTTGTAAAGTCTTGTGGTTTTTTTCACCCTCCTTTTTTTTCTTTCCCTTTCCTCCTCCCCTTCTATGGTTTTCACAGGTATTATATAGTACCTTTCAATGACACCTCAAAGTGTCCTCTTAAGCCTAGACATGGTTACCCACGTTCTTGGTCTCCTCTAGCTACAAGAGCCTTGATGAGGCTCAAGCCACATGCCCTGCACACTCCCCAGGGTATAGCAAGTTCCCTAACGGGTGCCCTGGGGAGCCAGGCAGTACACTTGAACAGATCATCCCTGACTCTCTATTTACTTAAGCAGTATTCTAGTGTCTAGATCTAATTCTAATTAAATTGTACATACCTGACTGTAATTATGGGTAATCCTCTCTACATACCCCCCCCCAAAAAAAAAGGTTTGTTTTTATTTATCATATCTGTTGTTCAGAATCAATACACCTCAACAAAGAATTTTGAACATGAAAGAAAGTCTTGTGGTTTTTCACCTTAATGCATTCTCTTACCTGAACCCGATCAATCCAGCGACGAGCACAAGTCCAGCAGCTCCAGCTACTGTCTCAGGTCCTCATTGGAAAGATTGATAGCAGCGGGAACAATTGGCTCCCGCTGCTGTCGATCAAATCCAGTGACATGGGAGCTGGGGAGCGAAGCCAAGTCTTGCCGTCTGTGTCCATGGACGCAGCAGCAGGACCCAGGAGCGTGCCCACACGGGTGCCTCCATGGAAATCGGCTCTCCATGGGGGCACCCAATAAAAAGTGCTCCTGTGGGACCCTACAAAAGGAGGGTAAGGACCACTCTGTGCAAAACCCTTGCAGAGAGCAGGTAAGTATGACATGTATGTTATTTAAAAAAAAAATGAACTTTACAATCACTTTAAAGCTGGGAAACTCCTATATATGCACTTGAGTTTCAGTGAGCTGGTAAAATATGTATCAGGCTGGAGCAGGTATCCAAATTTTGTGTGTGTGTGTGTGTGTGTGTGTATGTATGTACATGTTTGTGTGTGCGTGTATAAATGTATATATACATACATACAGTTGTATGCAAAAGTTTAGGAACCCCTGACAATTTCCATGATTGTCATTTATAAATATTTGAGTGTTTGGATCAGCAATTTCGTTTTGATCTATCAAATAACTGAAGGACACAGTAATATTTCAGTAGTGAAAGTAGGTTTATTGGATTAACAGAAAGTGTGCAATATGCATTAAAACGAAATTAGACAGGTGCATACATTTGGACACCCTTGTCATTTTGTTGATTTGAATACCTGTAACTACTTAGCACTGATTAATTAGAATACACAATTGGTTTGGTGAGCTCATTAAGCCTTGAACTTCATAGACAGGTGAATCCAATCATGAGAAAGGGTATTTAAGGTGGCCAATTGCGAGTTGTTGTTCTCTTTGACTCTCCTCTGAAGAGTGGCAACATGGGGCCTCAAAACAACTCTCAAATGACCTGAAAACAAAGATTGTTCTACATTATGGTTTTGGGGAAGGCTACAAAAAGTTATTGCAGAGATATAAGCTGTCAGTGTCCACTGTGAGGAACATAGTGAGGAGATGGAAGACCACAGGCACAGTTCTTGTTAAGGCCAGAAGTGGCAGGCCACATAAAATATTGGAGAGGCAAAGGCGAAGGATGGTGATAACGGTCAAAAACAGCCCACAGACCACCTCCAAAGACCTACATCATCAACTTGCTGCAGATGGTGTCACTGTGCATCGTTCAACAATTCAGTGCACTTTGCACAGGAAGAAGCTGTATGGGAGAGTGATGCGAAAGAAGCCTTTTCTGCACACACGCCACAAACGGAGTCAATTGAGGTATGCAAACGCACATTTGGACAAGCCAGCTTCATTTTGGAATAAGGTGCTCTGGACTGATGAAACAAAGATTGAGTTATTTGGTCATAACAAGGGACGTTATGCATGGCGGCAAAGAACACAGCGTTCCAAGAAAAACACTTGCTACCCACAATAAAATTTGGTGGAGGTTCCATCATGCTGTGGGGCTGTGTGGCCAGTGGCGGTACTGGGAATCTGGTTAAAGTTGAGGGTTGCATGGATTCCACTCATATCATCAGAAGATTCTTGAGAATAATGTTGAGGAATCAGTCACAAAGTTGAAGTTACGTAGGGGCTGGATATTTCAACAAGACAACGACCCAAAACACTGCTCAAAATCTACTCCGCTTTTATTTAGGGGAACAGGGACAATGTTCTGGAATGGCCATCCCAGTCGCCAGACCTGAATATCATTGAACATCTGTGGGGTGATTTGAAGTGAGCTGTCCATGTTCGGTAACCATCAAACCTAACTGAACTGGAGATGTTTTGTAAGGAGGAATGGTCCAAAATACATTCATCCAGAATCCAGACACTCATTACAGGCTATAGGAAGCGTCTAGAGGCTATTATTTCTGCTAAAGGAGGCTCTACTAAATATTGATGTGATTTTTCTGTTGGTGTGCCCAAATTTATGCACCTGTCTAATTTTTGTTTTGATGTAGATTGCGCATTTTCTGTTAATCCAACAAACCTCATTTCACTACTGAAATATTACTGTGTCCTTCTGTTATTTGATACATCAATATGAAATTGCTGATCCAAACACCCCAAATATTTATAAATGACAATCATGGAAATTATCAGGGGTTCCTAAACTTTTGCATACAACTGTGTATATATATATATGTGTGTGTGTGTGTGTGTGTGTATATATTCTCCGCTATGGTATATAGAATTACTTCGTAAGCATAGCTTTTAAAGCAAATAAAGAGGACCATTTGAACGAAGAGAAGGTAACATTCAGAGATTTTATATATATATATATATATATATATATATATATATATATATATATATATATATATATATAAAAATGTAGGATAACCAGAAGGTAAGAAATAAAAGGTAATCTTAATGAATGACCGCATTATTATATTCTTTCTGCCAGCCTCTTTAGCAGGTATGTGTACATTTGTTTGAAATATTAATACTGAATTTTACATTGTAATTCAACATCAATGTATATTTAAAAGAGGCTCTATTTCATGAGCGATTTTTCCCATCTCTCACTGCCTTTTAGTTGTATTTCTCCCCTGAGCCTTTGCTCCTGTTTTGTGTTATCTGTTATCTGGCTAAATTATACGGACTGATACAGCAGAGTTGATATAAGGGTAATGTGAACTGTTCCTCTGTGTGCCCCCATGCACATACAATCTTCTGCATAATATCCTCAGCCTGATGATTTTACATTTTCAAATGGTGAGGGAAGTTTATTTTGGTCCCTTTTGTCCAGCGGGTACTCTCTCTGTTTAAAATGTAATTTTTCATCTCTGCAGGATTTGCTGATGAAAAGGAAGATGGACAGCTGAGGCTGTATGCAGTGCAGTCTTATCTTGCCTTACTGGAAATGGAGAATGTGCATTATCCCCAGCGCTTCCTACAGGTTATCAGCTGGGTAAGGAAGATATTAGTGAAAAGCCTGTCTTTGTGAGGGGGAACTTGGAGCAGACATTAGCATTTTCTATTCAAAGGCCGGGCTGCTCGCTTCGGAGCAGCCATGTAAATTGGCTGTTTCACACTGGCTAACTTCTAATTATACTCTCTTTACTTGCTAGCAAAGGATTTTCCAAATAAGTCCAACAGCATTTTCTAGTTTCTCAAATCGCAGAACTTTTAAATCTGCTTACAGAAAATGTGGTAACGGAATGCTGCTTTAATTACTTGTGGATTTATTTAATTAAAATTGTAATTTGCTTTTAGGTAGTGTTCTTCTTATGAAATTAGGTTGCCTGTTTTATTTGCCTATTTCTGTATTATTTAATATACAGCATCCATTAAAGTGGTATTAAGCCCAAAAACAAAAATGTAATATATTGCAGCTTACCAATCCTTAGATGTGGTGCTGCATTAGTTATTTTTTTGCCCTGGTGATTCGGTCAGTAGCACGCTTCTTTTCTTTGTCTGGCAATAAATGCATCGTTTTTTTCTGTTTGTTTTTTCTCGATCAGCCAGAGAGAGGGCTGGTTGGGGAAAAAAAATGAGCAGATTCCCATTCACACATATGAGGTGAATTGCGGAATCCTCTCTACACTAATCTGCAGCTGGAACGTTTTCCAACAGTCCTATTGGTTGTTAGATTGACTTCTGTCTATCAGGAGCAGCCAAAGATGGATCAAAATGTGTCCAGTCCCTGCTGAACCATCCAAATTTCAACACATCTATGGGCAGCTTTAGGGTGCATTCATTCTGGATGAAGTAGTAAAGCAGACATCTTTGGACAGCAACATTTTCAATCTGGGGGGAGTTTAGTGTTAGGCTAAAGCCTGGTACAAACTATCATTTTTTTTTTTTCGTTCAACCCAGTGGGCTGAGCAAAAACAAACAAAAGCACTAGGGTGGAGATCCTGTACTAACAATCTGATGTTAGTACAGCAATCTTCCCACTGAGCTATTGCGTTCTGATCGCTCCTCCCGCTGGAACACACGGTTAGGCTCTCAGTTATGCCCTTTCGACAAAACTGTCGTACACACGGGACGAATGTTGGCCGGCTTCTATTGAAATGGACGATACCACCCGATATTTGATCCGTGTGTACAGGGCTTTACAGATTAAATCGGGGTATAAACTGTTTTTTTTTTTTTTTTAATGGGGAAAAAAAACTGTCAGATCCCCGCATCCACACAAGTGATGTGAATGCACAGATCTCTCCCATCTTGCTATGTTGGCAAGAATACGATGAAGTGAGCTGCCATATAGATAGAGGGAGGTCAGTGGATGTGGTGTACCTGGATTTTGCAAAAGCTTTTGACACAGTTCCCCATAAACGCTTGATTTACAAGCTAAGATATGCAGGTGTAGACCATAAAGTTTGTTCTTGGGTAAAGTTCCCCCCAACTCACCCCATCAGTCTCCTCACGTATCACTAGCTTATTAACAGACATATCTGCCTGGATCTCACACCACTTTCTTAAACTCAACTTGTCCAAAACTGAGCTCATAATATTTCCTCCCCCACGTTCCATTTCCCCCGACTTCTCTGTCAAGAGCAATGGCACAATCGCCCACCCATCCCCACATGTCAGGGTGCTTGGTGTTATCCTGGACTCTGAACTCTCCTTTTGGCCCCACATCCAATCACTTTCTAAGGCTTGCCGCCTCAATCTCCGCAACATATCTAAAATGCGCCCCTTCCTAACCAATGAAACCACAAAGCTCCTGATTCACTCCCTGGTCATCTCTCGTCTCGACTACTGCAACTCCCTCCTCACTGGTCTACCTTTAAATAGACTAGCCCCTCTCCAGTCCATCATGAATGCCGCTGCCAGACTCATCCACCTTACAAACCGTTCAACGTCTGCCACCCCCCTCTGCCAATCCCTCCATTGGCTGCCACTCGCCCAACAAATTAAATTCAAAATACTAACAATCAGCTACAAAGCCATCCACAACTTTGCTCCCAGCTACATCACCAACCTTGTCTCAAAATACCAACCTAACCGTCTTCACTCCTCCCAAGACCTCCTGCTCTCCAGCTCCCTCATCACCTCCTCTCATACTCGCCTCCAAGACTTCTCCCGAGCCTCTCCCATCCTCTGGAACTCCCTACCCCAATTGGTCAGAATGTCCCCAAATCTATCCACCTTCAAGCGATCCCTGAAAACTTTTCTCTTCAGGGAAGCCTATCCTGCCACCACCTAACAACTACACTCCTTATTTTCTCAATCAGCTCATCCCCTGCAGTTTACTGCCCTTTCGTATCATTCAACCCTCCCTCTTAGATTGTAAGCTCTAACGAGCAGGGCCCTCTGATTCCTCCTGTATTGAATTGTATTGTAATTGTACTGTCTGCCCTACTTTCGTAAAGCGCTGCGCAAACTGTCGGCGCTATATAAATCCTGTATAATAATATTATAACATGTGCCTCTGTGCTTGTGTTACATAAACAATTTGCCGATCTGTACCT
>BLSH010185965.1:1969084-1989717 GCA_018402905.1 Glandirana rugosa
TAGCGTTAGTACAGGGGAGAATTCGCAGTGAAGAGGTTTCTCTTATTCAAATCGAGGACGTCAGCAAGGAGTGAGGAACGACTGCAGGAGCTAAACTTATTCTCTTTGGAGAAGTGACGCTTAAGAGGGGACATGATTGCGATCTATAAATATCTCAATGAGGATCCTAGCAAAAAGAAAAACTGGTTAGTCTCAGGGAAGGTTGGATGACAAGGGGACACACACTGAGACTGGAAAAAAAGTGGTTTAATCCGAGAATGCGTAGGGGGCTCTTCACTGTTGGGGCAATAACGTTGTGGAACACTCTTCCACAACCAGTAGTGAGCTGCGGGTAGTATGGGCATATTTAAAAAAGGATTGGATGTTTATCTCAATGAGTATAACATACAGGGATATGGGTACTGACAGGAATACACCTACAAGGGTTGAACTGGTTGGACTATTGTCTTTTTTCAACCTTGACTACTATGTAACTATGTATGTAACTATGTAATACGCAGACTAGCACTGATCGAATGCTGGATCGAATGGACATTCATCAGAGAATATGTTAAAGCGGAGTTCCAGCATTTTCTATCTTTATTAAAAGTCAGCAGCTACAAAACGTGTAGCTGCTGACCTTTAATAGACAGACACCTGTCTCATGGTCCAGTGATGGGGCCGCACGGAGCCTCGTATCTCTCCCCCTCCCCTCCGCGGTGCTGTCCTTCCTAGTGTGGGCACCAGGCAGTGATAGCTAGCGGCTTCACGGCTGGGCACGCCCTGCACATGCGTGAGCAGAGCGGCGCCGTGTGATTGGTCCCGAAGTCTTCTAGGACCTGTCCTGTGTCCCAGAAGGCATCGGGAGAGAGGGGGAAAGCGACCTTCCACTTCCGATCGCCTGAGGCGACCGGAACGGAAGTACCTGTCAAAATCGGGTATCCGCACCCCCCTCCCCACAAAAGCTCAGTTTCAGTATCAGGAGCTGGGGAGGAGGTCTTAAAGCAGAAGTTCACTTTTGGGTGGAACTACACTTTAAGGTAAAAGAAACTTTAGTCTTTAGAGACACTTTAATGTATAGTGCCAATTGTTTATGCTACATGGGGTTTTACTTAAGTAAATGTCATTCATTTAGGGTTTACTTCTGCTTTAAATGAATGCCAACCAGAAAACATTATGGTTTTGGAAAGAACAGTTCTTAAAACAGGCCACCATCAAAAGCTATCACTTTAGTTTTGGATGGAGGTTAACTATTGAAGAAAGCATGCCTCATTTTTTGGTAAAATGTTCTGCTGTCATGTGCGAAGTCATTTAGAAAAATACATTGGAAAAATTTAAATTATTTCCTTTACCTTTCCTCTACATTTCACCAGCAAATGTCACTTGCTTGTCCACTTGTGCAGGATGTGCATACAGAGCTTTTAATTAGTGGTACATGTTTAAATATGCTACTGACTTTTGTTTTTGTTTTATTTCAAATCATTCTTTTTTTTTTTGTATACAGGTGCTGGGTGAATATGCCTACCTTGCCAAGCACATCTCTACAGAGTCTGTGATGAGAAAACTGTATGACATGCTCTTTCAAGGCTCTGTTACCTGCGAAACGAAGGCCTGGATTATGGCAGCAATAACAAAGCTGGCTGCAGTCACTCACCATTGCTCATTAGTGGAAAAACTAATCCAGGAATTCTCTACCTGTCTGGACACAGGAATAAGGCAACAGGCTTGTGAATTAAAAGCTCTGTGGGAGGATACACAGCTAATACAAAGGCTTTTTCCACTGAACTCCAGCTGTGAAGACTTATCGGTAAATAAGAGATTAAAATACTTGGTCTCCATCTTTAAACAACCAAGTGTAACTTGAATTGTAATGAATTTTAAAGGGCCAAGTTCACTCTGTAAAACAGATACTAAGGACATTACGTTACAAAAGCGTGTCTTTGTTTCCTAAATTCTTTCTCTTCCCTCACCTTTTCACATGCACTTTTCGAAACTGTAAGTGGCCATGATGGTGCTAAATATGCGGTCATTTCTACAGTTGTAGCCGTTGAATATATTTATTTCTAGAACAATCAATGATTTTATATATCTACTAAGAGCTTCTGCATTAATCGATGGCTAATGTAGTACATCACTCCATTACTGATCACAATAGTAAAAAAACAAATGCTATAAAACATTGCTTTTTTTTAATTTATAAAACACTCATAGAACTGACCCACACCCATTATAGTTTCTCCTTTAAGTGAAATATTTGAATTAGAGTGTAATTGTGCTCTTATACGCCTTTTATGTCAGTGTTCTATTTTTGCAGATTGATGCCTCGCTTTCTTTTCTGGATGGATTTGTGGCCGAAGCTCTCAGTAAAGGGGCAGCACCATATAAGCCTCATCACCAGCGCCAAGAAGAAAAGCTATCCCGGGAAAAGGGTACACAAAAAAATTATATGTGATTAACCTACTTACTTTGCCATATTAAAGTGGTTGTCAACTCATGACAACCACTTTAAACTACAGGTAAGCCTACAATAAGGCTTACCTGTAGGTCCCTGGAATACCTATACGGTTTAGGAGATATTCCCTGTATCTGCCAATGTCATTGGCACATGTGCACTGAAGAATCGGCACCCGGGGTAGCCTAGGGTGCCATTTCTTCTATTGATGTGCCGTAAATGACGGCTCCCATGCGCACACGGAGTCTGCGCTGTGATTGGACGGAGCCGCAGACCCGGAAGAAGCATGTAGCCGGTCACAGCGGTGTGCCAAGACCGCTAAAACAGCTTAGTTCCAAGGTAAGTATTTCATAATGAGCTAGCTGCATACTAGCTCGTTATGCCTTTGCTTTGCAAGTTTTTTTTTTGGGGGGGGGGGTGGTTGGTGGACTTTACAACCACTTTAAAGTGGTTCTTATGGCAGGAGGTTTTTACCTTAATGCATTATCTGCATTAAGGTAAAAAAAAAACCCTCAGCATGCAGGACCCCCCCAGCACCCCCTTTTACTTACCTGAGCCCATTCACAACCCAGTGCTGTCCTCTCTCTCCCTCATTGGCTTAGAGAAAGAAGCAGGAGCCATTGGCTCCCTCTGCTGTCAATTACAGCCAGGGAGGAGGAGGTGGGGCCGAGCTGTATTGAGCTTGGTATGGGGGCATTAGGCGGGAGGGGAAGCCAGGAGCGCCGGTGGAGGGCTCAAAAAGAGGATCGGGGCTGCTGTATCCAAAACCATTGCACAGAGAATGTAAGTATAACATGTACAGTATCTCACAAAAGAGAGTACACCCCTCATATTTTTGTAAATATTTTATTATATCTTTTCATGTGACTACACTAAAGAAATTACACTTTGCTACAATGTAAAGCAGTGAGTGTACAGCTTGTATAACAGTGTAAATTTGCTGTCCCCTCAAAATAACTCAACACAAAGCCATTCATGTCTAAACCTGCTGGCAAAAAAAGTGAGTACACCCCTAAGTGAAAATGTCCAAATTGGTCTCAGTTAGTAATTTTCCCTCTCCGGTGTCATGTGACTCATTAGTGTTACAAGGTCTCAGGTGTGAATGGGGAGCAGGTGTGTTAAATTTGGTGTTATTGCTCTCACTCTCTCATACTGGTCACTGGAAGTTCAACATGGCACCTCATGGAAAAGAACTCTGAGCATCTGAAAAAAGAATTGTTGCTCTACATAACGATGGTCTAGGCTATAAGAAGATTGCCAAGACCCTGAAACTGAGCTGCAGCAAGGTGGCCAAGACCATACAACAATTTAACAGGACAGGTTCCACTCAGAACAGGCCTCGCCATGGTCGACCAAAGAAGTTGAGTGCACTTGCTTAGCGTCGTATCCAGAGGTTTTTTTTGGGAAATAGACGTATGAGTGCTGCCAGCATTGCTGCAGAGGTTGAAGGGGTGGGGGGTCAGCCTGTCAGTGCTCAGACCATACACCGCATACTGCATCAAATTGGTCTGCTTGGCTTTTGTCCCAGAAGGAAGCCTCTTCTAAAGATTATGCACAAGAAAGCTTGCAAACAGTTTGCTGAAGACAAGCAGACTAAGGACATAGATTACTGGAACCACGTCCTGTGGTCTGATGAGACCAAGATAAACTTATTTGGTTCAGATGGTGTCAAGCGTGTGTGGCAGCAACCAGGTGAGGAGTACAAGGACAAGTGTGTCTTGCCTACAGTCAAGCATGGTGGTGGGAGTGTCATGGTCTGGGGCTGCACAAGTGCTGCTGACACTTGGGAGCTACAGTTCATCGAGGGAACCATGAATGCCAACATGTACTGTGACATACTGAAGCAGAGCATGATCCCCTCCCTTCGGAGACTGGGCCGCAGGGCAGCATTCTAACATAACGACTCCAAACACCCCTCCAAGACGACCACTGGCTTGCTAAAGAAGCTGAGGGTAAAGGTAATGGACTGGCCAACCATCTCAAACAGAAGGTGGAGGAGCGCAAGGTCTCCAACATCCACCAGCTCCGTGATGTCGTCATGGAGGAGTGAAAGAGGGCTCCAGTGGCAACCTGTGAAGCTCTGGTGAACTCCATGCCCAAGAGGGTTAAGGCAGTGCTGGAAAATAATGGTGGCCACACAAAACATTGACACTTTGTACCAAATTTGGACATTTTCACTTAGGGGTGTACTCACTTTTGTTGCCAGCGGTTTAGACATTGTTGGCTGTGTGTTGAGTTATTTTGAGGGGACAGCAAATTTACACTGTTATACAAGCTGTACACTCACTACTTTACATTGTAGTAAAGTCTCATTTCTTCAGTGTTGTCACATGAAAAGATATAATAAAATATTTACAAAAATGTGAGGGGTGTACTCACTTTTGTGAGATACTGTGTTATAATTTAAAAAAAATAGCATTTACAATAATGTCAACAGTTTCCCAGCTTACGTTATACTGTATCCGTATGTCATACATTTGGTTCATGGGTTAAATCCACTTGTAAGTCATAATATATATGATGGTGAGCCTTCCCCCACCCTGGAAAAAGACTCTCTAAAATGGCTGCCTTTTCTGCTGTTCCCTCTGATCTCATGTAGTTCTCTATGCATGAGAATGCTAACCTCTTAACGCATCCTATGCAGTAGTGAAACACTTGCACAACTTTTTTTTTTTTTTTTTTATAAAGTCCGTTGACAATGCAAGCACAGTCAGGCAAATCCAAACAGAGGTTACATATATAATTGCAAATATAACCCTTACATCAGAGGATTATGCTCTATTTGTTCTCATGATTGTTATAAGTCCTCCATCGTATTTCTAGCCACTTTCACTGTGAAGCTATTCATTCTCAAAGATCATAAAAATCAGTTTCTAAGTCTACATTTACAGAGGTGGCTATCAACGAAAATCCATGTATTCTTACCTGCGGGTCTGAATGCTGCATGCACAAAGTGTATGTGAACAGGAGCAGCTGTCAGAAGTGGCTGCTACATTTGTATCCTGTACAAATTAATGTCCGGCACCACCGCTGTTTCATGTATCCCCTTCAACTCTCAGCTTCTTACAGATGTGAAGAATATTGAGATGGTGTACATTGCCCTGCCCATGCACTGCTTGCAGTATACTCACAAAAAAAAGAATTGCTAGAAAATAGATTTTTTTTTTTATTTCATCATAAGAGATTTATACAGGTTTTAAAGTAAAAGGAAATCGGGAGTTCTAATTTACATTTTAATAGTTTGCATCGTCTAGCTTGGCTCCAACAATTTTTTTTACACAGCAGAATGTTCTGACCGCTGGGGATGCTGTAACAGACTGTAGGAGTTTGTGCTGTAGGCTTCCTGCTTGGGTATCAGCAACTTACCCTTTGTCGGAAAGAGAGGTAGTCGCTTGTATGGCATATAAGCCAGGAACAGTCAGGTTCACTGATTGGCCAAGTTGAAGAAGCAGGTGGATGACACCACGATCCCCACCTCAACCAGTCAGAAAACACTTTGTATTCATGCCTGAAAACATAATGGCTCTCCCTGATTGGCTGAGATGCCATACAAGCAACTCTCTCTCATTCTAGCAGCAGAGGGGAAGTCGCTGGTACCCATGCAGGAAAACAATAGCATTTACTGTATGTAGCACAAGCAAAGGTCATAATACTTACAGCATCCCCAGTGGCCAGAACATTGAAGGAATTGGTTTGAGCCAAGCTGGCCCAAACATGTTTTTTTAAAGTGAAAGGAAACATGAAGTTGCAATTTAAAGTGTACACTCCAGCATTTTGTTTTTCAACTCTAGTCCCGTGCGTTGTGTGTGTTCTTCTGACACTGCCAATAAAATAATGCTCCATTACCTGTTAGAGTCAGTGTTTTTGTCCCCAAACATAACAATAGGTGAAAAAATGGACAAATGAATAAGCATGTGTGTATGCGCATGTGTGTGCTTTTAGCAAAATGCAGCCACAATGTAGGGACAGTTAGTAAGTCATGATACAGTGTTTTGTGTTGCATGGTTCTTTATGCTTACATTGTAAGTTGTGAAGGCAAATAGAAGATATCTATAGATGTTTAGTGTTTGTGTACTTAAATAGGATACCTTCCATTATTATTTACAGTAGATTAGCATTATGAACATATTTTGGAATTCGGTTTTACTTTCTTGTTCTGTTTTAAAAAAGTAATAGCCCTGGCACTGTCATTTGCATGTACCAGTTTCTTTCTAGTATAGGAGGTGGCATAATCTGAAGACCGTCTGTTTACCTTTGGGATACAGATCATGGAATTAGATTCCATTTCTGATGAACATATTTATTTGCTTGTATGTAATAGAGACTGTGACTTCCTAGGAAAGTGTTTAAAGTCTAAGCTGTGCCAGCTTGGAGGTAATCCAGAGTTTACTCGAGGTTCAGAGCCACTGTACGCCTGTGAACCAGATGGGAAACCGATATTTCATTAGGGTAACCACTGCTTCTTAACAGCATAGACTCTTAATAACATGGCTGTAACATTGCAGCGACCTGTAGGAGAGCTTTGACCTGAGCTGAAGCCCTTAGCTATTGAAAGATCTTTTTCATAGATTTATGAATATGTCTAACTATTTTATGTTAGGACAGCATGGAATGTTAGACTGTACATATGCTTTATGGTTATCTAATCTGAATATTTAGTTTCCATCTAAGGTTGGCCATCCATGTGCTAATGTCTCTGAAAATAACAAATGGGGACATCTTCTTATATTGTGTTGCTGCAGCTCTTTCCAATTCACAAGTAAAGATCAGTGTGTGATAGCTAGTACCTCTGACAGCTGGAAGGTTGTAAAATTCATGCAGTTGCAAGTGATACTTGAGGCCCTGTTGACACCTGAGCGTTTTTCAGCTCTTAAAAGGCTCAGCTCTGAAGCTCAAAAACGTCCAACAAGCAAAATCCCATTCATTTCAATGTCCCCTGTTCACATCGAAGCGTTCTGTCACCTGAAGCAAAACACTTGTCGCTCAAAAAAGTACAGGAGCTTCTTTTTAGGCAGATTACAGGCGTTTTTCTCCTTTTTATGTTGGTGACCCTTTGACCTGTACAAAATCGTGGTAAAATCTGCCTGAAAAAAATACTCACAAACCGCAAATACAGAATTTACATTGTAACCAAGTTTTTCTGCTGTTTGTTTCTCTAGCTTTGAATCTAGAACCGTATGGACTCTGCTTCTCTCCGAGTTTACCTTCCATAGGCCTGACCGATGGGCACTCTGGAATTTCTGTGGTGTCTGAGGCTTCCGGGAACAGTGCTGACACTGGACAAAAGGAGTAAGTAGACTCTTCTATGAATTGTTTAGTAAGAACTTGACCCATGCTTTTGTCTGGTATAGTAAAAGTTACATTCAGCATCAGTCTAGTTTAGAGATAGCTTCATGCTTTGGTCTGATATAGTAAATGTATAGAAAGAACTAGGTCCTTGCTTCACTCTTTTATAGTAAGCGCTAGATTCTTGCTTCACTCTGTTAGACCCCTTTCGCACTGAGGCAGTTTTCAGGCATTTTAGCTCTAGAAACCGCCTCTGAAAAGTGCCTGAAAACTGCCTCCCATTCTTTGCAGTGTGTGCTTTCACACTGGGGCTTTGCGCTTGCGGGACGTTAGAAGAAGTTCTCCAAGCAGCATCTTGGGAGCGCTGTAAATAGCATTCCCAAAACACCCCTGCCTATTGCAATGAATGGGAAGTGCTTCCAAAGCAACTGAAAAGCGCTTCGGAAGTGCCGCAAAACGGGTCTTTTTTGTGTTTTTTCTTTTTCCAAGGTCACGTTGTCACGTGACCTTAAAAAAAAAAAAAAAAAAAAAAAATAAGCCCGCGAGGCCCGAAAACCAACACTAAAACTCTGCTAAAGCACGGCAAAAATGACCAGCGCTTTAGCGACGCTCTAGTGTGAAAGGGGTCTTATAGTAAGCGCTAGTTCCTTGCTTCACTCTGTTCTAGTAAGAGATCAAAAACAATGCTTCACTCTATTGGCATATTAGACTGTTTTGGAGAGTTTTTTTTTTTTTTTTTAAAGATTTTTATTTAGCAGAAAAGTAATTCAGATGGTAAGTGAAAATCAGGCATGAGAACAAAAATCCAAACCTGCAGGAAACCTGCTATTGTTTTTTTTTTTTTCTTTTTTTTAATTAAGAACCAACAAGACTGTTTATCCCAATAACTACAACAGTAGGAAATTGGCAGAATGCCCAGTCCCTCCCACAAAGACCCCCAACCCCAGAAGGACCAATTCACTTACTAACCCCCCCCCCCCCCCCTTTACGTGACATAACTATATACATGAAACCATGGGCAGTTGCAGATGGAGTATATTGTTCTAAAAACCCCATCTTTTATAACATTGTGTTGTATTTGTACCCCCAGACTTCAGTTGGGGCCTATCCAAAAAAAAAAACATTGCTCTTGCAGCTTCTCCTCACCCCTTAACCATTCAGTGATCCACATCCTCCCCCAACGTATCCTTCGAGTCAACCCACCGAAACCACACCTTCCTAAACTTCTTGGGGGATGCCTGGGCCTCATACATCATACAATAGAAGAATGTCCGCATTCACTACCTTCAACCACATCCCTAACGTCAGTTGTTCCCTATCGGTCCACCTCCTTGTTATGAGCTTCCAAACCCCAAAATAGAGAATCCTAAAGAATAATTTGGTATACACATCCAACTCGTCTTGGTCAAAAATTCAACGCAAGGGGGAGAATATATCAGGAAGTTCAAATTTGTCAGCTATAAATTCAGTCACCATAGACCATAAAGGCCTTATCTTGGTACCATAAAGGCCTTATCTTGGTATGTTTGGGGGAGATTTACTAAAACTGATGCACTCAGAATCTGGTGAAGATGAGCATGGTAGCCAACCAGCTTCTAATCTCAGCTTGTTCAATTAAGTTTTGGCAATAAAGGATGGAAACCGATTGGTTTTAATGAAAAAATGTGACAGATTTTGCACTCTCCAGCTTTAGTAAATAAACCCCTTTTGGGGCAGGAATTTTTTATATGATCTGATGAATGTGTGTTTAAAGTCTGGTCTGTTTACTAGTGCTGCACATTGTTTGCACTTTAACCCTTTCACTGCCAGGTCCGTACGTCGTACGGACCTAAAAAGTGCCCACGGGTGGCCAAGTCCGTACGCCATACAGACCTAATTTCTCCCTCTCCTATGAGCTTGTGGTCACTTCAATGACCATAAGCTTATATCAGAATTGTTCAGCAGACTCTGAAGTTGGGGCTTGGGGGGGCTTGGTGTATATGTGTTTACCAAACTCCCCCCTGTATTACAGTGGATATAGGCAGAGATCGCTCCTATATCCACTGACAGCTGATACATTGTATTACTCGCTGATCATAGTAAACCATGAGTGATACAATGTATCAGACTGTCATTTTATGAATGAATGAGAAATCTCTATACAGATTCCTTGTTCATTCAAGTAAAGTGCTACACAGAAAAGCACAATCTTCAGTCCCTTTCTCTGTCTCAAAAAAAAGAGATATGGGGGTCTGTTTAGACCTCTGATATCTCACCAAAGACCCCCCCCCCCCCCAAAAAAAATGTAAAAAATGTTAAACGAAAAAAAAAAAAAAAAAAATACAAACCTAGTAAGACCCCCCCCAGGTCAGCCCACACTCACCCCTCCAAGGTGACGGGTGTTTTCTATGGGGCGGTCGGATGGAAACGGACCGCCTGTCCATTTCTATCTAATACCATCCGATGTACTACATGGATGGGGAATGGCATCCCCATCCGCCTGTTTTTAGCAGACTGGACTGGATCGGATGCAGGCTGGGTTGTAAACGGTCACATGTCCATTTACATCAGCCTCTCCGTAGAGCACAATGGGTGGTCCGATTGGGCCCGCCTGAAAAACAGACAGGCAGACTGGTTGGTCTGCTTGTTTGAAAGAGGCCTAAGGTCTTGTTCACAATGGGCATACACAGCGCACCTTTACAGGGATGCACAGGTGTTCCGTGCATCTCTGTGCAGGCAGTCCCATTGATGTCATTTGGGATGTAGCACCTGCACGAACAGAGCCGTTGTTCCCAATTTTATATCCATGTAGGTCTGCATGCATGTCCCTGAGCTCACACTGTCTGTCTGCATTTGGGACCATGTACCCACCCGGATGTGAGATTGGGAGCAGCAGCTATACCTGTGCATTCCTGTGTGCTTAAACATGGCCCTCCATGGGTATACACTTTAGTATGCCACATGTGAACGATGCTATAGTAGCAATTTAGCAGGAATTTTGTAAGTTATGTTGTGTTTATGTGCACTATTAATGATTTTAGTGTATTTTTAGTGAAAATAGCGATGAACATTTGTGCAATTATTGCAAGGCCCAATAAATCAGTAGCACTTTTTTTATTCTACAGGTCATATGCTTTCAGAAAATGTCTAGTTTGAGGGGTCTTTTCAAATTCTGAAAGCTGTAAGTGAAAAATGGTAACCTGTGGGTTTTTAGAGTAAATTGTTTTTATTTAGAGTTTTGCATACCTTCAGTTTTCACCATTTCACAAAAAGGTGCAATTTAAAACATACAAATATTTGTTATTTATTAACTCAATACAGTTTTAACTGTAGAAATTTAGCAGGAATTTTGTAAATTTGCCATGTATGAATCCACTATTAATGATTTTAGTGTATTTTTAGCGAAAATATTGTTGTGATAAACATTTTGCGCAAATACCACGAGGCCTAAAAAATCAGTAGCACCTTCTTTTTATTCCAGAGGTCATATACTTTCAGAAAATATATGGTTTGGGGTGTCTTTTACAAACTCTGAAAGCTGTAAGTGAAAAATGAAAACATCCAGATTTTTAGAGAAATTTTTAGGTATATTTTCACCATTTTGCAAAAAAGGCGCAATATAAAATTTACTAATATTTGTTATTTATTAACTCAACACAGCATAAGCTTTTATATTTAGCAGGAATTTAGCAGGAATTTTGTAAAATTGTGTGTTTTTACCTGCTAATAATGGTTTTAGTGTATTGTTAGCGACAATATTGTTTTGATAAACATTTGTGCAAATATCGCAGAGCCTAAGAAATTAGTAGCACCTTTTTTTTATTCTATTCTATGCTTTCAGAAAATATATGGTTTGGTGGGTCTTTCACAAATTCTGAAAGCTGTAAAGGAAAAATGAAAACCGTTTAGATTTTTAGAGAAATTTGGATATTTACATTTTTGCATACGTTCTATTTTCACCATTTTGCAAAAATACGCAATGTAAAAATTACATTTTTTTTTGTTATTTATTAACTCCACTCAGGTTAAGCTTTTATATTTGGTAGGGATTTAGCAGGAATTGAGTAAAATTAGCTGTGTTTTTATCTGCTAATAATGGTTTTAGTGTATTTTTTGCGAATATATTGTTTGATAAAAATTTGCGCAAATACCGTGGGGTCTAAAAAAATCAGTAGCACCTTATTTTTATTCTAGAGGTCATATGCTTTCAGAAAATATATGGTTTTGGGGGTCTTTCACAAATTATGAAAGCTGTAAGGAAAAATGAAAACCTTCAGATTTTTAGAGAAATTTGGATATTTACATTTTTGCTTATGCTCGATTTTCAACATTTTGCAAAAAGGCGCAATGTAAAAATTTTTTTTTTTTGTTATTTATTAACTCCATACAGGTTAAGCTTTTATATTTAGCAGGAATTTTGTAAAATTAGCTGTGTTTTTATCTGCTAATAATGATTATAGTGTATTTTTTGTGAATATATTGGTTTGATAAAAAATTTGCGCAAATACTCGGGTCACAAAAATCAGTAGCACCTGCTTTTTATTTTAGAGGTCATGTGCTTTTAGAAAATATATGGTTTTGGGGGTCTTTCACAAATTCTGAAAGCTGTAAGGGAAAAATGAAAATCTTCAGATTTTTAGAGAAATTTGGATATTTACACTTTTGCGCCTGTTCAATTTTCACCATTTCGCAAAAAGGCACAATTTAAAAGTTACAAATATTTGTTATTTATTAACTCAGTAAAGGTTAAGCTTTTATATTTAGTAGGAATTTTGTAAAATGTGCTGTGTATTTATCTGCTAATCATGATTTTAGTATAGAATAGAATTAGTAGTAGAATTTTTAGCAAAAATATTGTTTGATAAACATTTGCGCAAATCTCGTGGGACCTTAAAAATCAGTAGCACCTTCTTTTTATTCTACTGGTCATGTGCTTTCAGAAAATATATGGTTTTGGGGATCTTTTACAAATTCTGAAAGCTATAAGTGAAAAATAAAAAAGCAAAGGAATAATTGCAAAAATGGTCTGGCCACCTGAGTGTAAAAATGGAGCACAGGGCCTGGCAGTGAAAGGGTTAAGGTGGCTGTAGGCCAAAGAGAATAATTTAACAAGGAAAGTTCAGATCTCATTATAAACCTTTTATAAAACCGGCTGTTATATTAAACAAACTAAAATGAAATGTACATGATCCGCCTCCCCTATGTCAGCCAGCAGTGCTGCAGGGGAGAGGAGGGAGGGCTGATAACAGGTGAGCCAAAGAGAGCCTATGGTTGACGTTGCCACTCCTAGGCATTGCCAAACGTTGTTGAGTGCTCTCTTCTCTCCCTTGCAGCCAGCACTGGCTGGCACACGGAAGATCACCTGACCAGACCGGAGCGCCTTGAAATGAGGAAAGTATAAAGATCTTTCTTATATAGGTTAGTCAGCATAGGTGTTAGGAGGGGAGCTGGGACATTTTTTAAATTTAAGTTTATCCTGGATTCCTACATTTAGTGATAAGGTCCTCTCTATTGAACTCTGCTCTCTTCTTCTGTCAGCATATTCCTGGTTAGCAGATGAGCACTGCAGTAAAACTGGTTGACCCCTTGTGCTGCTTCTCCCCCATCCAGTGTGAGCTCTGAATGATCTGTGAATCTGGAGCTTGCCCTTGCCCGTCCCTTCTTCGCTACCCTCTCGATCGGTCCCTTAAGGTAGAATCAGTTAACATTTGGAAGATTATGAAAGTGAGGGTGGACAGGAAAAGTTGACTTGCATATAACTTCAGCTACTTAGTAGTACAGTATATCTGGATCTGCTGATCCCTTTAACATGTGGTTTTCACTATAGGTAACCTCTACCAATGCCTTCTCCATCAATCACATGTTCATACTCAGGTTTGAGGCAGTTTTACTTTAGGCCAAAGCAGCCTTTTTCAACCAGGGTTCCTTAAGGCTTCTTCAGGGGTGCCATGGGAAAATGCCTAAAAATTGTTCAAAAATGTATACAAGCCAGCATGTGGATGAAGCCTGTCTTCTAGTTACACAAAGCCACAGGTTTTTATTGTGTACCATTCCAACCTTCCAGCCAATCGGCATCCTAACAACCAGTGATGTCATCAGTATTGATAAGAAGGTTGTTGATCGCCTGCACAGCATCCTTGTTTGACCCTCCCCTGCCCCTCTCTGCCAACACTGGGGCCACATTAGCTGAGTGATGAGAGAAACTGCGGGAGAGAAGAAACACTGGCATACTAGTGTGCAATACTGTATTTGCTTTGAAAGAATAAATCACTTCTAATGTTGGGTGTCCTACAAGTGCTGCATTATGTAAAACTATTAGATTCTTTTATTTACATTTTAGAATGGGGTGCCTTAAGATTGTCCATAATTTTAAAGGGTGTCTTGACTGAAAGGTTGAGAAACATTGGGCCAAAGCATGCTTTACTTTTTTTTAAAGCGGAATCGCATACATTTGGTATAGAACACAGGGTTGTATAGTTAAAGGTTTTCTAATTAGGAAGTAGATGCTGTTTCTGCTTTTATAGCTTTGGTAAGTAACCTTGTACCCATCTCATAAGTGCTGGACACCAACTTATTGTTTGTGTTAATGGGGGCTACTTACATGTGTGCAAGTGCATGTTACAAGGAGTTTTCCAAGGTTCTGGGTTGATGTAGATTAGAACTGTTGTTGCAAGGGATCTTTATGGTCCAGAAGCACTCCTGGCCTCCCCAGATCCCAGCCATAGCTGGGCCAGGGGCAGACATACCTTCAAAAGAACATTGCAGTGATTCTGATTGCTCATGGTGAGGAGATACATTTTTAACCGGCACCCAGGCCACTACTGCTTTTTTTTCCATCTATAACTTCTCTTTCAGAAAGCCTGAAGCATGTGAATATCACTGAGCTCAGCAAATTCTTTTCATGACTTTGTGTACATATTATCACAGTTTGTTCATTGGTGTAAACAGACTTGTTCTGCTTATATCAGTTTTCCATTATATATCTGATTTTTATCTATGGCTTTCTGTTAGAATCGCTATGTTGAATCTTTTTTAGAAGTATTACAGCAAAAAAAAAAAAAAAAACTGCCTAGAATGTTTCCGGTGGACAATCCAGCTGTACAAGGGCCCTGCAAGGAAAAATATTCATGTAATTCCAAGGGGTTTGGGGCTTACAGTACCAATGTACTATATTGTGATGTTTACATTATTATTCAGAATTTATATAGTGCCAACTGTTTGCACAGTGCTTTACAATATAAAGGGGAAGATACAGCAACAATGCAAGAGGGTTAGTAGTGTCTAACTGAATCCATTTACTGTGATGTAGCACAAAAAAAATGTCAGGAGAATTTGCCTATTATATTCTAGCCATACACTTTTTTTAATGCGTAGCTTGCTCCAGTCACAATGTTTCTTCTGGGAGTTTATTTTTTATTTACCTTGGGACCCCAAAAATGTAAACTACACTCTTTCCCTCTTTATCACTTCAAATTATTTATCTTTTAATAGTTGATGATTGCACAGCAGTACAGCAAAGTACTTTTTGAGCTTGTGGTCCAGTTTTCAATGTTCTATAAATATGCAGTTGACCTCTGGGAACTAGGTGGCGGTGTACAGGAGTGAAAAGACCCATCTAAGGCAGAGAGTGTAAATGAAGACACAGTTTATTTAAAGCGTAAGTTCACCTTTTCAGAAAAAAAATTGAAAGGTAAACTAATACTGTATACCCTTCCCACACTCTGTTCCCCACTGTACTTACCTTGGTGGGTGATGAACTGTCAATCCCAAGCAGCTGGTGTAGAAGTCCAGGGATTTGAAATCCCCTCTCTTCTCCCTCTTGTTTCTGCAGCACTTTCTGAGACAGATCAGAGCAATTCAGATTGGTCAGCACTGGCACAGAGAATTGCTCTGATCATTTCCAGAAAGAAGAGGAAGAGTGGGGATTTCCTATCCCTGGACCACTACACCAACTTTTCATTTTTATTTTTTTTTAGTGCACTTGCCTTTTAAAGTAGACGATACACACATTTTACTCTTCTTTTTTTACTGATCATAAAACTTTTTTTGCATTGCCTGACTAGGCAATGCTGAAAATGTGTACCATTTTTTATAGGAACATATTTATTACCAAAAAAAAGCAAATAGTAGTTTACTAAACCAATAAATGACCATATGCTGTGGTAAAGAGCATGGGTTGCTTCAAAGGGTCTTCTTTGTTGGACTAATGCATTTTGTTTGTGATTTAGGGAGAATCGCCTGAAGATGGATGGTGTAAAGAAAGTCTGGGGAAAGGAAGGTTACCTTTTGAAAAAGGAAAGTAAATCTAGTAACCCAGAGTCAATCTCTCCTCCACTGGAAAGCGGCATATCATTGGGTGAGGATGAAGAGCATCCTGGGATGTCAGAGGAACAACCTTTGGAACTTATTTCAGAGGACGAACGAGAAAAGAAACAGCTGGCTTCTTCATTATTTGTTGGTCTTGGATCCAGTGCTGTCAGCTTGGTAAGTGTTTTTTTTTTTTTTTTTTCTCAATGGCTGGTTAAGCAGATGTGTGGTTTATCTATTCTAGGGCATACAAATGAATAGGTCATCATGCAAAGTAACTGGTTTGCTTTAATCCCCCAAACCTGGCAGCATAGAATTACCCCTGCCTTACTACCCACCATGCTCTTGGTTCAGGGACCTCTAAGTATGGAGGAGCACGTGATTCAATGTGACACTCCTGGGCCAATCAGCCCTGACACATGGGGTGTCATAACCCTGTATATGCTATAGCTTCTGTGTTTCATAGCTTATACTGGGCTTTCTTATACTCCCAGCTGCTAAACTAAGGTTGGCCATTGATGACTTTTTCATTTGATCAACTAGCGAGCTGATTAATGAAAAACGAATGGATTCCCCCATCCACACAAGTGAGGTGGGTCTCTTCTGTCAGACTACACTGATCAGTGGCTTTTTTGTTTAATTTCTGTTTATGTAGAAAGATACAGAAAAAAAACAATGGTGGCTGAAGTTGATTGTTACATTTACTTCTGTCAAGTGGGAACAGCCATTCAAGGATCGAAATTCGGCTGGTTCCTGCTGAACCAGCTGAATCCCAATCCATCTATGGCCAAGTGCAAGTTCACCACCCCAACGGTTTTGTTAGACAATTTTTGCGACTAGAAAAAATGGATTTGACTGCGTCCAGGAACGATGTAGCGCAGCTATCTGCACATAACTGCAGGTAAAAGCAGTGCACTGTGTCACCTGCAGATAGCAGCGGCAACAAGCAAAGAAAATCAACAGTAAGCACATCAGAAATGTCAAGAATGTTCCACTGCAGCTAAGCGCAGCTGCATGTAAACGCAGCTAAACGCAATGTACAACTGCAAGTGATCATTGTGCCTGAAGTCTTGGAATTTCAAAATAACAAAACATGCTTTTAACAGCGGCAGAACAGCCGTCCGTGTTAAAGGTGCCTTACAGTTAGTCAGCTTCTCCTCTTCTCCATTCCTGACCTGCATTAGAAACATAAATGTGAAAAATTGACCTGATGACACAATGTATATTGTTGACGGAACAAACTTTTTTTCTTTTAAAGTAGAAGTCCACCCTAAAACTAAAACCCCTGCATCTACAGACATCTACAATCTAACACTAACCTATTTAGCCCTGTAAAGAAGAAATCCGCATATGTACCTTTTTTTAAGCCGATCCTACCCAATCCCACACTGAGCTGTCATCTGCGGCTTAGCTGTAGAAGTGGGTGCAGAGGACACCTATGACAACGGAAACCCCCTAGTAAATCTATGGGTGAAATCGTTCCCCATTCATTTCACAGCCATTGTTGGCCGTGTCTTCTGTAGAGCTTCAGCCGCTGGAGATTGGATCGGCTTCAAAAAAGTTATGTATACCAATTTCTTTCTTTACAGGGCTAAATAGGTTAGTGTTAGATCGTGGATGTCTGTAGATGCAGGGATTTTAGTTTTAGGGTGGACTTACACTTTAATCATTAACTGTTCCTAATGCTATGTTTGGGCTCTTTAATGGTATGCGTTTTGCCCTTCTATGCTTATATTGTTAAAAATAAAATGGTGCACTGTGGGGTTGTAACTTGGTTCTACTTTTTGCCGAAACTGAGATAGGAGCTGTAGGAATTTTCTTCAGATTGCATGACCTATCTCTATTAACCCAATGAATGAAACCTGTAGGCAGCTCTTCTCACTACATCTCAAATTCATTTTGTATTCACAACCAAGTGTGGGATCCACGTCCTGCAGTAGTCAAGAATACTATCACCAGAACATCATCCTCCTCCATGTTAAAATTCAACTTTTATCAGAATCTCTTGGAAAAAAACCATTATAAAACTGCCAACACATAGTTATTCTTCTATGAATACCAATGCTCCTGTCTGATATATGTCAGCAGTTTGAGGATTTTATCCGGAAGAGTTCAATAATGGGGTTGTCGTAATGTTACGAATGATTATGTGCTTATCACTGTTCTTTATTTTCTGAAACATATATACTGTGGCTTAAACATCTGATTTGTATGTATATGTTGTTTTTTTTAAAGATGGGAAAAACAGACCAATCAACACACAAATTCAAGAGGAAATCAAAGATGGGAAATAAATTTACAGAGAAAGCGTCCTTGTCCACATTTGTGGATCAGAATCATGTAATGCAGACTAATGATGCCCACTTAATAGAATCAAGACTGACTACACAAGGGCCTGGCACTATTGGAGAGCATACTGTTGATTCAAAGGTTTCATCTTTGTTTGGAAACAATAACCTGGACATCGTACAAGTAAATGACCCATCCTTGCCTATACACAAAGCCTCTAGAACTCGGCATGTGCCAGCCCTGCTTCCTGAACTAAGCCAGTATACTCACTCAGAGCTCACTGAGCTCACAAGCAATGGAACTCTGAGCATCTACTCCAGTAAAGTATGGAAGGATGATGGTGTCTTGTTGGCTTTGGTATTTGTCAATCAGGATTCTTCAGCAATAAAATGTATTACCTTGAAGATGGAAGACTCTGAGAGTGTTACTGTAAGTCAGTTGTTGGCAATACAATTTGATGACAACATGATTTTTATGCCATGTATTGGGAATCCTATCTGAAAATAGGCATTTTTGATTGGAATTGGGGACAAGTGAGGACGTCTTTTGGAGATTAAATACGAATAAAACATTGTATTTCTTTATACTGTAGTGTGTATGTGTGTGGTGGGGAGGGGGCATCACACAGACATTCTTCTAAAACTGAAAAGTGACTTAAAATCGTGCTAACCTTTCAGCCCCCGTTCACACCGTTGCGGCTTTGAAATATGTGATTTCAAAGCTGAACATCAATGCAATTTGCGCTGCCAATTTCTTTGCAGCCTGCGACTTTTTTGTAAGTCGCAATGAAATCGGTAAAAAGTAGTGCAGAAACCTTTTTCATAATCGCTGCGACATGAACGGTTCCATGGGGTGCAACTGTGAAATCGCATGACAAATTACACTGGTGTGAACAGGGGCTCAAGGCTAAGTTTACCTTTTAAGAAAAAAAAATGCACATGTTTTTGGAGAAAAAAAATTGGTATTGATTTTTTCACAAGAACCTGAAAAGCATTTTAGCCACGATTGGTGGATCGCTTATGCAATGTCAGGCCCCTGCAAACTTCCTCCAGCTCTTTCTCTGTACCTCCTGTATGGGCTTTCTCTGTATGGACAGCTATAGTGTCAGTGGACTAAAAGTACGCTGATTACCACATTCAAATTTCATTGAGAACTAGTTTATTCAGTCAGATATCTGTAAATGATGTGGCTGTGGAGGTAGATCCCCACACAGCTGCACTGATTTTTTTATTTTTTTTTTAATTGCAAAAATTTCAACATTACACACAAAGTAACAGTACAAAATAACAAAAAAAGGCAAAAATAAAATGAAAATGACAACAATATCCATTAAAAATAAACAATACCTGCTATATGGCAAGAATATACAGCACAATAGGAGACCAGACTTATGACCTCAAGGATATCATTGTGTACCTCACCCTTCCCAACCTATCCTTGCATAAAAGTGGTTGAGAATGTAAGGAAGGCAACATTTTAATTTTTTTGCAGAGAGCACAAATTCATCACGCCCTACCAGCAACCCAGCATCCTAATGTACAAGAACACGAAAGCAAGTAGGAAAAACTATGCAAGGACATTTCCAAGAATTATTAAATGTGCTTTTGCTCAATCTGAGATGGTATAAGTGGAGAAGATCAAATTGCAAAATGCCCCTTTATTGGAGTAGGTGGCAAGCTATGTTGATGACAGCGGCTGTAAGGGAGAAGAACCCCCGCACGCTGTCATGAGGGTGCTGCTGCTACTACGTATTTCACGTTACACCCTAAAAATGGATGTAACATTTTGCTAAAGTTGGAATTAGCCATTAGTGTCTCTTTTGTACCAAATTGTTCTATTGTTTTGAAAATCTTTTGGTATGCAGCTGGTAACCTGTTGATTTAGTTACTTCATTGCTGTAAGTTTCATTAAATTCCTATAGACTGCAAAGATAAAAATAACTTCTATGTAAGGATAATTGTATACAAAAAGCACATTGGAATTCATGGTTCATATAATAATGGTAGCATTCTATTCTTTGTGTTTTAGGTTTCCAAGAATCTTTGTCAGCTCTCTCACCTGGAAGGAGCTGGAGTTCAGCACTGCTGGGAATGTGTGCAGCTGATGAAACCGTGTAATAATGGAACGGTCACGGGCTGTGTCACTTACCAGTTAGATTCAGAGGTGCCTTCTCTAATTAACTTTTCTATAGAATTTGTGCTGCTAGATTTTATCAGGTAATGTTGGCCTGCATGTTTTACTGAAACTTTTACTTTTTTTGTCATGTGGATATTAGCAGTTTCATAGTCATTTGTTACTAAAATTTTTCTGAAGTACTTTTTTTTTTTTTTTTTTTTTTTTT
>BLSH010185965.1:2004113-2014946 GCA_018402905.1 Glandirana rugosa
TAGTAAAAACCGGCTAAATATAAGAAGGAGTATAAAAACCATGAGGAAGAATATAAATCGGCCAAAAATGATGAAAAAAAAATGTTTTTTTTTTTTTTTATTTGTATTTTAGCAAAAAGTAAGAGAAATAGTTTTTTTTTAGCAAAATTGTCGCTCTTTTTTTGTTTATGGCGGCGATCAGAAACGACGCAGAGGTGATCAAATACCACCAAAAGAACACTCTATTTGTGGGAAAAAAGGACGCAAATTTCGTTTGGGTACAACGCCGCACGACCGCGCAATTGTCAGTTAAAGCGACGCAGTGCCGAATCGCAAAAAGTGCTCTGGCCCTACAGTGGGAAATCCTTCCGGGGCTGAAGTGGTTAAAAATCCCCATAGGCGATGCTTTAAAAAATTTTACAGGTTACCTGTTAAGAGTAACAGAGGACGTCTAGTGCTAGAATTATTGCTCTTGCACTATCGTTCCTGGCGATACCTCATGTGTGTTTTGAACGTCGTTTACATATGCGGGCGCAACCTACGTATGCATTCGCTTCTGCGCGTGAGCATGCGGGGACAGGGGCACTTTAAATTTTATTTTTTTTATTATTGTTTATTTTACTTTTATTTTTCTATTTTGACACTTTTTTTTTTTTTTTTTATATATATTTTTTTCTTTTGATCACTTTTATTCCTATTACAAGGAATGTAAATATCCCTTGTATGCTTCTGGGAAGGACTGATTCCTTCTACCTATCACCGATCGTACAGGCGAGTGGGGAGAAGCATCAGAGGGAGGCAGGAGCGGGGGGCATGCCCTCCCCCTGCCTGTAAGAACGATCATGTGTCTGAACAGACACTATGTTTGTTCTTACGGTGCAGGGAATCGTCTGAGCTAAAAGAAGATATCTGAATGATGCCTGTAGCTGCAGGCGTCATTCGGATATCCCCACTCAAAGTCAGTGACGTCATATGACGTCGTTGGGCGGGAAGTGGTTACACAAAATTATCAGGGCAGCTTCACCCATTTTTCTATTCATCTATCCTGGTTCTTTATATATGCCTTCCTTATTCATTTCACCTTTGGGTCATCAAGCAGTATTGACAGCTAAATATGTAGGCGATATACCTTTTCCTGAGAAAGCTTAAAGGGATTGTAAAGTCTCAAGGTTCTATGCATTAAGGCGAAAAACCTTCTTTGCTGCAGCTGCCCCCAGAGCCACCCCCCTTATCTTGCCTGAGCCCATCCGTTCCAGCAATCTGCATGAGCCCAGCAGCTCCAGCCACTGTCTCTGTCCTCATTGGATAGATTGATAGCAGCGGGAGCCAATGGCAATCAAATCCAGTGACCCAGCTGTTCTCCTACTGTGATAGGACTTTTAGAGAAGAAGAGTTTTAGATGTGGTAAAATGTATCCTACAATACATTCAGACTACCAGACAAGGGATATAAGACTGAAACCTTCTCCTTCGGTTCCAATGAGATATTAAAAGATATAGATTGTATAGCGAAAATACAGTGCTAATGCTTTAAAATTTCAAACAGCTGCAACCCAAAGTCCACAATAGAGGTACTTAACACAAGATATAAAATAGGGGCTGCACTAGTGGTATGAGACAACTTATGAAAATCAGATGTATAAATTAATAAATACTGTAATATAAAGTCCTTGAGCTATAGTAGACCAGCTAGTATTTATATATGTATGTGTATATATACACACAAGTCCTTTGGGCTGTGCTGGAGCTGATATAATGGCTAAAAAGCTGCAAACACCAGGTGCTCCACTTCGATCAGGCGCTCTTTAATCCACCACCCGACAAATGAACTGCTTATCAGAAGTAAGCGCTATCAGTGTTTTTGGCTTCTCACCCAGCCCAGGTGCCTTATCAGGGTACGGTTACAGCTCAACTCGGTAGACACCTTCCGGAAGGCAGATCACTTGTATCCAATAACGTCTTAGGTGACCATCCAGCATCCACTTCACTCATCTTCTCTGGCAAAAGGCAGCAGGATGAAAATGTTTTTTCAAAGCCTTGAGTAATCGATCTACCAGCCAACAACCAATATGATCCGAAGTCAAATGTTTGTGTTAACTGAGACACGCTCTAGAGCAAGGATATGCAATTAACGGACCTCCAGATGTTGCAGAACTACAAGTCCCATGAGGCAAGGCAAGACTGACAGCCACAAGCATGACACCCAGAGGCAGAAGCATGATGGGACTTGTAGTTTTGCAACAGCTGGAGGTCCGCTAATTGCATATCCCTGCTCTAGAGGGATATGCTTTGTCCGCACTTAATGTATGAGGTTTACAACCACTTTAAGGTGTTTAACTGCCACATTTGTTAGATGTGCTGTCAGAGTGTGGTTGGAAATTTAAATGACATTTAAAAATTCTCTTTCCCCATAAGATTCATGAGAGTACTCAAGTTGGCCTCCTTGTATTCGTTTGTAAGCATTTTCCCATTGTAACCATGCTAGGAATAATGCAATGAAATATACAGAGGAAGCTGAGCAACTATTTACTCACTCTTGTGTTCTATCCCTTTCCAGGTTGGTAGATCTCAGATTGCTGTTATTGAGGGTATACAGAGGGAGAATATAGTTTTTACTGATATAAAATACTAAACTTATTTATAAGATATATAGATTTTGAATTCACTGTGCTTTTCTTTTCATACAGACCATTGGTAATCTCCACTGAAGAGTTTGGTAAATTGTGGCCGACACTGTCCAGTGATGTGAAGGAGAAAGTTCAGGTCCCAAATTCCCAAAAGTCTCTTCATGAACTGTTTCATGTCTTGCAACACAAACTAAACCTTTATGTTGTACAAGTTATAGGTAAGTAAATTAGACTATTGATAGTGTCTGTACAAGTTTGAATGGTTTTGCTTGCATCCCTAAAGCGGAGTTCCACCTAACTTTAAGGGAAGGTGACCCACCGACATGCCAAAATTGGCATGTCTTTTTTTTGGGAGGGGGTGACCAGGGACCCTTCCTCCCCTGGAGCCATGGCTCCAGGAAGGAAGTCCACCTCCCCCCCCCCCCCCCCTCCCTCTCTGCGATCTTCTGGGACACGTCACAGGTCCCAGAGGATACGCCGGCCAGTCACAAGGTGTAGCGAGACTCGCACATGCGCAGTGCATGCCCGGCTTTGTCGGCGCCGCCGAGGGGAGGGGGCGAAGAGCGAGTCCTCGGGCGACCGCATCGCTGGAGCGAGGGACAGGTGAGTGTCTGATTATTAAAGGTCAGCAGCTACACTTTTTGTAGCTGCTGACTTTTACATGGGTGGAACTCTGCTTTAATTCACTTTTAATACTGGTTCTGTCCCCATTCCTGTTTATTTCCATGTTTATATTAAAATTGTGTGATTGCTCCCTCGGGTATGTTTGGATCTTAGCCCCACATGAGCTAGCCCGCCTGGAAGCTGTCCCTGTACTGGGCCAATCATGAGCAGCCGAGGCATTCCCTGCCCTGCAGCTGCACATATATACAGTGCATCCAGAAAGTATTCACAGTGCTTCACTTTTTCCACATTTTGTTATGTTACAGTTTTATTCCAAAATGGATTAATTTCATCATTTTCCTAAAAATTCTACAAACAGTACCCCATAATGACAACATGAAAAAAGTTTGTATGAAATCTTTGCAAATTTTTTTAAAAATAAAAAAAGGAAACAAAAGCACATGTACATAAGTATTCACAGCCTTTGCTCAATACTTTGTTGAAGCACCTTTGGCACTAATTACAGCCTCAAGTCTTTTTGAGTAGGATGCTACAAGCTTGACACACCTATTTTTAGGAAGTTTCTCCCATTCTTCTTTGCAGGACCTCTCAAGCTCCATCAAGATGGATGGGGATTGTTGGTACACAGCCTTTTTCACATCGTTCAATCGGGTTCAAGTCTGGGCTCTGGCTGGGCCACTCAAGGACATTCACAGAGTTGTCCTGTAGCCACTCCTTTGTTATCTTGGCTGTGGGCTTAGGGTCGTTCTGTTGGAAGATGAACCTCTGCCCCAGTCTGAGGTCCGGAGCACTCTAGAGCAGGTTTTCATCAAGGATGTCACCCAATTCCTGCCGCTGAAAAACATCCTTGCAGCATGATGCTGCCACCACCATGCTTTCATTCTGGCCAAAGAGTTCTTCAATCGTTGTTTCATCAGACCAGAGAATTTAGTTTCTCATAGTCTGAGAGTGGTTCAGGTGCCTTTTGGCAAACTCCAGGCAGGCTTTCATGTGCCTTTTAATGAGGAGTGGCGTCTGTCAGGCTTCTCTACCATACAGGCCTGATTGGTGGAGTGCTGCAGAAATGGTTGTTCTTCTGGAAGGTTCTCCTCTCTCCACAGAGAAACGCTGGAGCTCTGTCAGAGTAACCATCGGGTTCTTGGTCACCTCCGTGACTAAGGCCCTTCTCCGATTGCTCAGTTTGGCTGCGCGGCCCGCTCTAGGAAGAGTACTGGTGGTTCCAAACTTCTTCCAGTTATGGATGATGGTGGCCACTGTGCTCATTGGGACCTTCAATGCTGCAGAAATGTTTCTCCAGTCATCTTATAGGACGGTACACCTGAGAGATAACTGGTCTCACCTGGACAGGAAACACAATCAAGAATAAAAGGTCCCATCCTGTCCTCTGCCCCTCAGTTTTTGATTGTTTCCCTACAGGGTGCAGCAAAACCGTTTTTTTATTTTTTTCCCCAGGCCTGGGGCTGAGGTTCCACCCCTGGGCGCCGGCCCATTGGCAGACCAGTGGTGGATGCCGGTAAGGGTTTCTCTTGCTCAGGGGGTATATCCCCAAAAAAGAAGAGAACTCAGGGCTGGCAGCAGCTATTGGAAGAGCCCCCCTGAGAGCTGGGGGCCCAAGCATACAGTGGAGTGTATCCAGAACCCCAGGTGCCATGTTCCCACTCCCTCCTCCTACCTATACAGTGGTGGACGGGGTGGAGGTGACTTTGTGTCCGATGGGTCTACAGCACGGACTGGCTGCTGGGGGTCTCCTGTTGTGCAGGGGGGGGAGCTCCGCAGCAAAGTAGGAGCTCCCCCAGAGCTCCAGGCGGCTAGACTAGCACATCGCCAGCTGTTATTGCGCAGGACCATTGCTGGACAGAGTGACGCGCGCGCCATGTCATTTCCGCTGCTAGAGGCCATTTCCAGATAGAAGGCTTGCTCTGGACCCTCTAATAAATAGATTTTTGTTGGCCAGGGAGAGGGTAACCCTGGTGAGATCAAATAAGTTTCCACTGTGGGACCTATCATTGGTGCTTGAAGCCCTAGCTAAGGAGCCTTTTGAGTCGATGGCTCAGATTTTGTTTACATTTCTCTCCCTTAAAATTGCCGTCCTGCTGGCAATTACATCGGCCAGGAGGATAGGGGATTTACAGACACTGATGATTAAAGAGCCCTTTTGTTGCTTCTAGAGGACAGGGTGATCCTCAGGCAGGACCCCCTGTATTTACCAAAGGTGACATCGCAGTTCCATAGGTCACAGGAGATTGTACTCCCTTCATTCTGCGAGAACCCCCGCAATGAGCGGGAGACAAGCTTCCATCCCTTGGACGTCCTTAGACGTTAGACGGTGTCTACTAGTTTATTTGAAGAGAGTTAAGTGTTTTAGGAGTTCCAACCACTTATTGAGTATATAAGTCGACTGTGGTGAGATGGATAAAACAAACAATCTCGGTAGCTTACGAGCAGGCAGGTAAACCAGCCCCTGCCCACCTGAAAGCTCACTCTACTAGGTCTCTGGTGACGACCTGGGCAGAGAAAGCTGGCGCCTCCATTGACCAGATCTGCAAAGCAGCCACGTGGACAAGGCAGAACACCATTCTGAGGCACGACAGGGTGGAGCTGTTGTCACCTCAGGACCTGGCGTTCGGCAAGAAAGTCCTGCAGGCAGTGGTTCCGCCCTAAAGGTAGGCCTGATCTCCTTGCTTATCGTCTCAGGTGTGCCATCCTGGAAGATGACTGTAGAAAATGACCAGTTACACTTACCGGTAACGGTGTTTCTAGGAAATCTTCCAGGATGGCAGGCCTACTTCCCACCCTTTGTGTCGGTGATATCCATACTCAGATTATATGCTCATGCAATGGTGTGGGCTAATACTTTGTCTCAACTGAGGGGCAGAGGGCAGGGTGAGGCCTTTTAAACTCTGTACTTGATTGTGTTTCCTGTCCAGGTGAGACCAGTCATCTTTCAGGTGTGCCGTCCTGGAAGATTTCCTAGAAACACCGTTACCGTAAGTGTAACTAGTAATTTTCTATCCCTTTCCCCAGATCTGTGCCTCGATACAATCATGTTTCGGAGGTCTACAGACAATTTCTTAGACTACATGGCTTGGTTTGTGCTGTGACAAGCACTGGTAAAGTTGGACCTAATATAGACAGGTGTGTGCCTTTCCAAATCGTGCCCAATCAACTGAATTTATCACAGGTGGATTCCAATTAAGTTGTAGAAACCTGAGCTCAATTTTGAGTGTCATGGAAAAGGCTGTGAATACTGTAGCCTAGTACACACGGTTCGATGGTCGTATGCAACAGGTCGTATGAACGACCGTTGTATGCTAATCCGACCGTTAGTACGCACGATTAGAACAGCCGACATACGACAATCGTACAACAGGAGTTGTATGAGCAAACTAGAAAACTTTGGTAGTACCAACAAGTGGTCGTACGACCGTTGTATCGTGTGTACAGAGAAGTAGGTCCAACAAGTTGTATTGTGCAAAACACGCATGCTCAGAAGTCAAACGACCCGACACATATTACATGCACCTGAACTTTCTCTTTATACGTTCATAAAACGTCACTACGTTCGGTTTGGTCGCACGATCATGTAGTGCATGTCAGTATGCAAGTTACATTATCCAACATACAATTTGGTCCCTTTGACCGTCGAACCGCGTGTACGAGGCTTTACAGTACACCCCTCACATTTTTTAAAATATTTTATTATATTTTTTATGTGACAACACTGAAGAAATGACACTTTGCTACAATGTATAGGAGTGTAAAGCTTGTATAACAGTGTAAATTTGCTGTCCCCTCAAAATAACTCAACACACAGCCATTAATGTCTAAACCACTGGCAACAAAAGTGAGTACAGCCCTAAGTGAAAATGTCCAAATTGGGCCCAAAGTGTCAATATTTTGTGTGGCCCCCATTATTTTGGGGCATGGAGTTCACCAGAGCTTCACAGGTTGCCACTGGAGTCCTCTTCCACTCCTCCATGACAACATCACGGAGCTAGTGGATGTTAGAGACCTTGCACCCCTCCACCTTCTGTTTGAAGATGCCCCACAGATACTCAATAGGGTTTAGGTCTGGAGACATGCTTGGCCAGTTAACCTTTACCCTCAGCTTCTTTAGCAAGGCAGTGGTTGTCTTGGAGATGTGTTTGAGATTGTTATCATGTTGGAATACTGCCCTGCGGCCCAGTCTCCGAAGGGAGGGGATAATGCTCTGCTTTAGTATGTCACATGTTGGCATTCATGGTTTCCTCAATGAACTGTAGTTCCCCAGTGTCGGTAGCTCTCATGCAGCCCCAGACCATGACACTCCCACCACCATGCTTGACTGTAGGCAAGACACACTTGTCTTTGTACTCCTCTCCTAGGTTCTGCCACACACGCTTGACACCGTTTGAACCAAGTGAGTTTATCTTCGTCTCATTAGATCACAGGACATGGTTCAGATAATCCATATCCTTAGTCTGCTTGTCTTCAGCAAACTGTTTGCCAGCCATGCAGACAAGTTTGATGCAGTGTGCGGCGTATGGTCTGAGCACTGACAGGCTGACCCCCATCCCTTTAATCTTTGCAGCAATGCTGGCAGCACTCATAAGTCTATTTCTCAAAGACAACCTCTGGATAGGACGCTGAGCATGTGCACTCAAATTCTTTGGTCGACCATGACGAGGACTGTTTTGAGTGGAACCTGTCCTGTTAAACCGCTGTATGGTCTTGGCCACCATGCTGCAGCTCAGTTTCAGTGTCTTGGCAATCTTCTTATAGCCTAGGCCATCTTTATGTAGAGCAACAATTCTTTTTTTTCAGATCCTCAGAGAGTTCTTTGCCATGAGGTGCCATGTTGAACTTCCAGTGACCAGTATGAGAGAGACCTTGTAACACTAATGAGTCATATGACACTGGGGAGGGAAAATGGCTAATTGGGCTTAATATGGAGATTTTCACTTAGGGGTGTACTCACTTTTGTTGCCAGCTGTTTAGACATTAATGGCTGTGTGTTGTTATTTTGAGGGGACAGCAAATGTACACTCACTACTTTACATTGTAGCAAAGTTTCATTTCTTCAGTGTTGTCACATGAAAAGATAGAATAAAATATTTACAAAAATGTGAGGGGTGTACTCACTTTTGTAAGATACTGTGTGTACATGTGATTATTTTTCTTTTTTTTTTTTTCTTTTTTTAATACATTTGCAAAGATTTCAAACAAATGGCCAGCTCAATTTGTGTGGTTGGTATGCATTAGGCTCCTTTCGCACGGGCTGTCCGATCGGGTCTGTGTGAAATCAGGTTCTTCAGGCGGACCTGATCGGACCTTGCACTGTCCCCTATGGACATGTCCGCTGACATCCGCTGCTATCCAATCCTGTCCGCCAAATCCAGACAGATGGAGAGAAAGAGGAGGAAATTTCTAATGCCGGACATCCACGTAGATGGTCAAAAGTGAAATGACAACCTCAGCCTGGACTCTTGCCAAGCCATGCCCTCAATGGTCCGGTCCTATTTTCCATCTGTCTGGTGGATCGGATGAAAACGGACAAGGCGGTCTGTTTTCACCTGATTTTCCAATAGAGGAGAGCGGGACTGGGTCCATCTGCACTCTGCACATTGAGTGGAGACGGACCTGTCATCCGCTTGCTCAGCGAGGATCAGTGGAGTGTTACCCCGCTGAGCAAATGGAGTCCGCCAAACGGAGGCACCCTTGTGAAAGGGGCCTTGCAGGTTCGGAAACTTCACACTGTTCTCCCAAATGCAGCTCTTTTCGACAGGAGAAAGCAAAGTGCTCTTACTTTTATGCCTAAACTGACTAACCCACTGGAATATATTGTAATTATAAATAACAATTTACATTGAAATACATATTTAACCCTTTCAGGTACAGTTTTCCAAACCTTTACATCTACTCACCCTATTTTCTATTTAGCAAATTGAATGTCACCCCCTCTCCAATTCATTTGAAATTGTTGAATAGCTGCAAACTGAGAGAGTGAAGTCCTTATTGTGACACTTCCTAAAGTGCTTTAGTAGACTCTGGATATTCTTGTCTTTGATGATATCCTATACATGCTAGCTGGATCCATGAGAAGTAAGAAAATCAGAAGGGGTGTCAGGGGTGGAAAGTAGGTTCAGATGAGGAAACGGTAAAACTCCACCCACAAAGTGGGAATGTGAAATGTAATTGGACAGCGTGGTGTGGATCCATCTGTAGGGTTCCAGGCAGGAGGTAACTGTGTTTGGTATTTTGTAGCTCACACTGATGGAGCCCCACAACAAATGAAAATGGTTTGATAATTATTACAGCGCACTCTTTTAAGGTACATGTGGGGACATTGAGGCTGCCCAGGTGTGTGCTAATTGCAAAAAATGGTGGTAGATTCCATATCAGTGGACAAGATATGTTGGATTGGACCGTTATTGCAGGTGAATGAAATACATATTAGATTTTTGAAGAACAGTTTGTTACACAAATTTCTGGTTTTTATGTATTTTTGAGCATGCATCTCTACTCTTTATGCTTTTTACCCATTGTAGTCCAAAATGCGCAAGACACTTGACTGTCCACTTTGTAGGGATTTTACAAACCTAAATATAGTCACCCTAACATTATATGCTAAAGAAAATGCATAAGAAAACCCATTATGCAGTACAGGCGGTCCCCAGGTTACAAACATTCGACTTGCATACAACTCATAATTACAAACGGAGGGAGACAACAGGAAGTGAGAGGAAATCTCCCCCTAGGAAGGGAAATTTACTCCTGTAAGAGTAATCATGGGAAAAAGATGTCTCCACTGAAGCTTTATCACCAATTCTTGTTTTCAGAATAACCCAAAATTTTCAAAATCCAATTGTCATAGGGACAGAAAGTGAGTGGAAATCTTCTGAACAGGGACACAGACAGCACAACAAATGTTACAGGGGTGTTAACCCTTCCCTGTGCCATCCAAAAAATTTGGCTGGAGTTGCACTGAAAAAAAAAATGTACCTCTTCCGACTTACATACAAATTCAACTTAACCACTTGCCGACCAGCCGCCACACTTATACTGTGGCAGGTTGACTCTCCTGCGTGAACTGACGTACCTGTATGTCGGTCCGTGCATGTGAGAACGCAGGAGCGCGCCCGCGTGTCCGGCGGACTCTAGGTCCGCCAGCCGCCCGCAATCATTAACCACTTGCCGACCGCCGATCGGCATCTGACGGCGGCAAAGTGGCTCTGTAAGGCAAACCGCCGTCATACGACGGCGGCCGCCAGATCGCGCACAGTGAGCGCGCGCGCGCCGCCGGAGGAGCGCCCGCGCGCTCACTGTGTCCGGGGGGGGGGCCAGGGAGCGGGTGCGGCGGCTTCGATTGCCGCCGGCCACCCGCGATGCCCCCCCCCCCGGAGTGAAGGAGTGAAGGAGCGGAGGTCCGTGTATGTAAACACGGACCTCCGCTCTGTGTGAGGGGGAAGGGCTGTGATCACAGCCTTCCTGTACGTGAAGGCTGTGACCACTTCCCTTCCCCAGCTAGGCAAGCCCCCATACAGTTAGAACACGCCCAGGGAACATAGTTAACCCTTAGAGCACCCCCTGCAGGTTAACCCCTTCACTGCCAATGGCATTTACAC
>BLSH010185965.1:2041425-2054952 GCA_018402905.1 Glandirana rugosa
TAAGTCACAGAAGCATAAGGGGATTTCAAAGGATCTACACATTAAATATGATTTCTATTAACTGGACACTAGCGATAATGGATCTAACGGGGAATGAAGGTGCAGACACTAGTCTAGACACAATAACCATTAGTTAATCAGAGGGAGGAGGGGGAGGCGGACCTCCTATCACAAGTTGGAATAGCGGCAAGGACAGGAAATGTTATTATAATGGGGGATTTTAATTACCCAGATATTGACTGGGCGGAAGGTACTGCACGTTCAGCTAAGTCTCGCCATTTCCTAAATGTCCTGCAGGATAATTTCTTGGGTCAGATGGTAAATGCACCAACAAGAGGAAAAGCATTATTGGACCTTCTGATTACCAACAACACAGATCTGATCACAGACATGGAAGTAAGGGGCAATCTAGGTAATAGCGATCACAGGTCAATTATCTTTAGTATAAATTACACATCTAGGAAACTTTAGGGGAATACGAAGACACTGAATTTTAAAAGAGCCAACTTCCAGAAACTACGCTCATTGCTGGAAGATGTTAACTGGGATAAAATTCTAGGGACAATGAATACGGAGGAAAAATGGGAATGCTTCAAGAACACACTAAACAAAGGTATTAGCCAGTGTATCCCAGCAGGAAATACATTTAAACGAGCTAATCCAAGACCAGGATGGCTTAATGCCGACATTAAGGCACACATAAAAGCAAAAAAGAAGGCCTTCGAAAAATACAAGGCGGAGGGGTCTCAGTCAGACTTTCATATCTATAAAACACGCAATAAGGAATGCAAAGTTGCAATCAGAGCAGCTAAGATTGAACATGAAAGACACATATCTGAGGAGAGCAAAAGGAATCCCAAGAAATTCTTTAAGTATATAAATGGTAAGAGAGGGAGGTCAGATCATATTGGCCCCGTAAGGAATGACGCGGGTAACCTGGTTACAGAGGATGGAGAAATGGCAATGGTGTTAAACTCATTTTTCTCCTCGGTATTCACAAAGGAAATGGGGGGCTCAATTATACAGAACCAAAATGCTGGTCCTCAAGACAAGTTACATGAAACACCCTCATGGCTGACTGAGGATAAAATCAGGAATAGGTTGGAAAAACTGAACACCAATAAGTCACCGGGCCCAGATGGCTTGCACCCGAGGGTCCTTAGGGAACTTAGCCAAGTTATTGCCAGACCCTTGTACCTAATCTTTAAGAGCAGTTTTCTGACTGGTATGATACCAGCTCATTGGAAGAAAGCCAATGTGGTGCCAATATATAAAAAAGGACCAAGACATCTCCCCGGGAATTATAGACCAGTTAGCTTAACATCAATAATATGCAAGCTCTTGGAGGGAACAATAAGGGATTATATACAAGACTATTGTAACGAGAACGGTATCATTAGCAGTAATGAACATGGTTTCAGGAAAAATCGTTCTTGCCAAACCAATCTATTAACCTTCTATGAGGAGGTGAGCGACCATCTAGATAAGGGAAGGCCTGTAGACGTGGTGTATCTGGATTTTGCAAAGGCATTTAATACAGTTCCCCATAAACGTTTACTGTACAAACTAAGGTCCCTCAACATGGATCAAGGGGTGAGCACCTGGATTGAAAACTGGCTACAGGGGCGAGTCCAGAGGGTGGTGATAAAGGGGGAATACTCAGAATTGTCTGGGGTAGAAAGTGGGGTTCCCCAGGGTTCTGTCCTGGGACCAATCCTATTCAGTTTATTTATAAATGATTTGGAGAACGGGGTGAAGAGCTCAATCTCAATATTTGCAGATGATACCAAGCTAAGCAGAGCAATAAATTCTCCACAGGATGTGGAAACACTGCATGAAGATCTAAATAAATTAATGGGGTGGGCAGACAAGTGGCAAATGAGATTTAACGTAGAAAAATGTAACATAATGCATTTGGGTACCAAGAACATGAACGCAAATTACTCACTAGGGGGAGAGCCCCTGGGGGAATCAAGGATGGAAAAAGACCTGGGGGTCCTAGTGGAGAACAGGCTCAGCAGTGGCATGCAATGCCAAGCTGCTGCAAGCAAAGCTAACAAAGTGTTGGCATGCATCAAAAAAGGGATTAACTTCAGGGATAAATCAATAATTCTCCCATTGTACAAGTCCCTAGTGAGGCCGCACCTGGAGTATGCCGTCCAGTTCTGGGCACCGGTCCTCAAGAAGGATGTCCTGGTATTGGAAAGGGTTCAGAGAAGGGCAACAAAGCTAGTTAAGGGATTAGAGGACCTAAGTTATGAGGAAAGATTACAGGCACTGAACTTATTCTCTCTGGAGAAAAGACGCTTGAGAGGGGATATGATCTCAATGTACAAATACTGTACTGGTGACCCCACTATAGGGGCAATACTATTCAGCGCAAGGGAAAACAAGAAAACACGCGGCCATTCACTAAGAATGAAAAAAAGGCGTTTTAACCTTAAGATGCGTAGGGGTTTCTTTACGGTAAGAGCAGTGCAAAAGTGGAATTCGCTTCCAGAAACAGTGGTTTCTGCTGGTAGTATAGATAATTTTAAAAAAATATTGGATGCACACCTAAGGGACCACAACATTGGGGGATATACAACGTATTACTGACATAAAAAGAAACACACACATGGGTTGGACTTGATGGACTTGTGTCTTTTTCCAGCCTCACTGACTATGTAACTATGTAACATGTGCGTTCGCTTCTGCGCACGAGCTCGGCGGGACGGGGTGCGTTAATTTTTTTTTTCTTATTTATTTTTTATTTTTACACCGTCCTTTAAAAAAAAAAAAATCCTTGTAATAGAAAAAAGCATGCCAGGACCTCTTAAATATGAGATCTGGGGTCAAAAAGACCTCAACTCTAATATTTGCACTAAAATGCAATAAAAATAAATAAATAAAAATGTCTCTATGGGCGGAATTGACGTTTGACGTGGCTTCTGCCCTGTAATGCTATGGAGCCGAGTGTACGGCATCTTCTGCTCACTCGGCTCACAGGCAGTAGGGGGAGCGGACCCGATCATCTCCACTAACGGCGAGTCCGGTAAGTTCCGGAGACGACTGGGAAGTGGTGGGAGGGGGGTTGGCACCTCTCTCGCCCCAGATAAAAGTGATCTCGCGGCGAATCCATCGCAGAGAACACTTTTACCTGAAAACCGGCTGCCTGCCGTTTCTAAAAATACCGGGGTTATGGTAGCTACCTGCTATCATAGCAACGGTGTTCCATGGCAAAGTGCAGCCGTATAATGACGGCGGGCGGTCCAGAAGTGGTTAAACGAGAAGTATGGGGATATATATATATTTTTTAAATCATACTCACCTAGGTGGATGCAGCATCGGTCTACAAGCCTGGACCGGCTCTGTGACGTCAGCTGACATTGGTTCAGCCCGCTGTCTGCTGAAAATGGGTCACAGGAGTGCAGAACGAACTGCACTCCTGTGATCCACAGGAGGAATACAGCTTTACTTCTCCTTCCCAACATGCTTGGGATAAACATAAATCCATAGTCAGACAACAAGGTTAATGTAAAAAAAAACATAAAAAAAAAAAAAATAATAAAAAAAATAAAAAGGGGCAGACTCGATGGACTACTCAGTCTTTTTCTGCCATCACTTTTCTATGTTTCTATGTTTAAGTAAATTGATATGTAATAGCGTTTCTTCTTTTTAGGTAAATTGTTAAGTGACCTAGTGTAGATTTCTCTGTCCTGTACAATATTACCTTGTGGATCATAAATATTAGAACAGAATTTTTACAGAAGAATACAGTGTGCTTGTTCCATAAGACCGTTAAAGGGCACTAACCCCAGAGCAGCCAGTTTTCATTTTACTGAAGTCAGGCCACTGAAAAATTAATTCGGATTCATGAGTTAATCTTCTTTGGATCGTTGATAAGCCTGCGGGCGACATCCTGCTTACCTCTCTCCATATGCAGCTCAGCAGAACCACATTCTATTTTACATCTTTGAAGACAGAAGGAAAAAGACTCAAATGCATCCAATGCCATGTTACCATAACACAGTGGTTCTCAACTCCGGTCCTTGGGACCCACTAACAGGCCAGGTTTGCAGAATAACTGAAATAAATACATCACAGGTAATATCATTTGCTGCTCAGTGATTGCAGTATTCTAGTCTGCATCTCCCCAAGGTAATACTTAAAATCTGGCTTGTTGGTGGGTCCTGAGGACCAGAGTTGAGAACCACTGCCATAACACAACATATTACCCTGGGTCTTATTTATCAAGGCATTTGAGTAAGGCTTCATTGACACAATGGCATTCAGTTTTGCAGGCGGAATCGCCATGATTTTGAATCGTCGCAAATCGTAGGACACCCTTGCAATCCCTGTTACTTCCATGGCACCCAAATCGCAGGGCGATTTTGCCACGGTTATCGTCCGACGTATCACGGTAAAATCGCGCAAACAGAATCGCAGGATGCCTGCTGTCCAAAAGAAGTTCAAGAACCTGTTTTGGGCTACAGGCGTCCCGCAATTCTGTTTGCGCAATTTTATCCGTGATTACTACCCTGGTCCAGCTGTCTCACGGTCTTCCGCTGTCAGACACCGGCATGCGGTGCACTGGTCTGGGGATTTGAAATCACTGGGGCTTGCTCTCCTCTCCTTGCAGTGCTGACAGGATGGGCTAGATGGATTCTGATTGGTCAGCGCTGTCCAATCAGAATGCCTTTTGCCAGTAAATGTTGAGATGTATGAAAAGGAGATTAAGCCGTCGAGATATCAAATCCCTGGACCGGTGAAGCAGCTTGTCCATGTCTGACAGCGGGTGATTGCGGGACTCTGGTACAGCTGGGCCAGTGGGATGGGGAAGGGATTCAGTGTAGGGTCACCTTATAGATTTTCTGTAAGGGCTCATTTACACTTGCTTCAGCTTCAACGCACATTAAAGGTCCTACTGCTTCAAGAAGCTTTTATGATGTGTTTTTGATGCTTAGGTGTTGCTTCAATCAAGCTTCGGTGGTGCTCATTTGAAGCTTAGTTGAAGCTTGGCAGATGCTCTGTGTGTGTGTGGTGATATCTCACACCTGCAATTTCTCCAAAACAAAGCGAATCTAAACCTGAATTAAAGCCTCTCAAAAGCCGCAGGTGCTTCAAGCAAGCTTTAAACAAGCTTTATCATAGAACTCTATGGAGGCTTTGAAGACCACTAAAGCTACATGGGGTATAATTTTGTGAAGCCAAAGCAAACACAAGGTGTAGACAAAACTGTAAGCTAACCATTTTATTTAGTGACATGAGCTTTGATTGGTGTTAAGAGAACTTTAACAAAGCCTATCTGAAGCCCTATTTTGAAGCAAGTGTAAATAAGCCCTAAAGGTGAACTAAGGCTCCTTTTATGCGGGGTCCACCAGCTCAGCGGGGGATCGCTCCATTGATCTCCGCTGAGGCGGTGGATGAGAGGACTCTCTGCTCACTATGCAGGGATGGCTCTATCAGAGCCCCGCTGTTTCCTATGGGAAGATCGGATGAAAACGCACTGCCTGTCCATTTTCATACAATTCCATCCGATCCGCCGATTTAGCGGATCTTGACGGATCGGATGGCAGACGGTTGTCAGCAGACACATCTCCGCTGACATCCGCCTGCCCATAGAGGTCTGTGGGTGGCCCGCTCAAATCGCCTGAAAAACAGACAGGCGGATCCGAGCAGTCCGATCGTGTGAAAGGGGCCTTACACTTCAAGCCACCAGTCCTTATTTGCAGTATTGCTGATCTCATCATTTCAGTGCTTTCCGAGTCACTGATCCACAATAAGTACGCAGTCAGTAAAGTCAGTACATCTGGCATTTATGTTTGTCCTATAGGTCCATAGCCAAGAGGTGTTATATTATCAGAACTCACAAAACTGGCATAGCAAAAGGAGTTTCTTTTATTTATAATCAGTATTTCATATGGCTAATATCTGTCTCACTCCACCTAAAGGAAAAATGTCAAAGATCTACTTGGTGGACCTGTGACTATTTTAGGATTGGCTTACATAAATGACTTAAAGCTGAACTCTGTAAAACAGGAATAAAAATCCTGCAAGGGTTTATTTCTGGTTTATCCTTAGGGGACCGGGTACAGCATTTTCTTTTTTTTATCTTCTCTTCCACTCCTGCAGGCTCCTCTGCATTGCTAGGCAAGGCCCTGACAGCCGCTGTTTCGGTCCTCTGATGGCATCAAGATTGATGCAGGGTCCCATAACTCTGCAATGGACATGAAGATGTGGGGCGAGTGGAGGACAGGCAAGTGAAATAGCTCTTATTGTCCCCTGGCCTAAATGAGTAGTGAACCCCTGCACTGTAGGGGCAGCTTCACTACAAGGGAGGATTTTTTTAGTTTTATGGTGTTCAGCTTTTCAAGTCTTTTTTTTTAACCTTCCATTGTTTCCGATGCTAAATGGAAATTTTAATTTTTTTTTTGTTTCTAAATACCTTTTGTATCTTTGGGCAGCACTTCCCGTCATGGCCGCCTAGGCCAGGGGTAGGCAACCTGTGGCCCTCCAGCTGTTGCAGAACTACAAATCCCATCATGCCTCTGGGAGTAATTGTAACTGCCAGGCTTGCAATGCCTCATGGGAAATGTAGTTCTACAACAGCTGGAGGGCCACAGGTTGCCTACCCATGGCCTAGGCGATGACGTCATTAAGCGATTCCCATCGACTCCTGGGATGGATATCGGCACCATCGATCCCAGGAGTGTTTAGGAAGCCTAATAATACTTGCGTTATTTGAATACGGCATGAAACCCGATATTCCGTCAGATCTTGTAACGGAAGTGTAGGTCTGTGGCGGCCATCTTTCTACACCCTGCACTTGGCCGCATTAAGTCTACAGTTGGAAGGCGCCAAGCGGACATCTTTTTACATGCACCAAAGTCTTGCATCACATTGTTATTTTTACCAGCTTATATACTGAAATACAGTGTTTAGAAATCCATGACACTGTTTTGATGTTGAATTGTAAAAGCAGCGGTATTCTGTCAGATTAGCAGGCTTGCCGCTGCTTTTCAAATTCGACATCAAAACAGTGTCATGGATTTCTAAACACTGTATTTCAGTATATAAGCTCAGTTTACTGGTAAAAATAAGTGTGAAATGCAAGACTTCGGTGGGTGTAACAAGATGTCCGCTTGCCTACTTCTAACTGTAGGCTTACTGCGGACCAGTGCAGGGAGTACCAAGATGGCCACGACAGAACAACACTATTGTTACAAAATCTGACGGGCCGCTGATTCTGATGGAACACCGGCAATCAACTGCGCCATGTGGTGTCATTACTGTGCAGGCGCGAGATCGGGAGGTGCATGCTGGGTAGCCAGCCGCACCGAATCCCAGAATAAGACACTAGCAGGCTTCAGATGCCCACATCATAGATGGCCATCTGCCTGATTCCGAGAATATGTACCATGTTTAAAGATTTAAAGCTAACCAGAATGACTACTGTTCTAACAGTATTCTAATTATAATGTACAAGTAATAACCACGGGGGAACATTTAAAAAAAAATTAATTATGAGGACTGGAGCTCCGCATTAACTTTTTGCATTCTCCAATATATGTATGTCAATGTGAATAGATATTAAAATGTTCCTCTTTTTTTTCTGGCCAGATCATTTACAAAACCCCATTCTGCATGCAGTAAAATAACTAGAGGCGACACAGATCAGTGTATGGGCCATGTTCAACAAACAAAGCAATATATATTACTTTAATAAATGGAAACACATTGCACTCAATTTTCACAAGTCATACAAAGGAAAACTTGGGGAAAGGGTAAAAAAAAAAAAAAATGTTCTCTACAAAACAGTGGTTAAAGTCAACACATATTGATGCCGCTGTTGGATTTGTACCACGGTACATCCGTCATTCTGTACAGTAAACACAGCATTTGTCCTCACTACACCTGGTAACATTTGGCAATTTGCAGTCTGTTAAAAATGAAGGCTTCCATAGAGTAGCAGCTAAGACATTCCGTGAATGCAACTGAAGGGAAAGCACACACTGCTAGAGATTCATTCATTTTCCTTCCCAACGCTGAGCTTGGAATTTGGATATTGCAAGGTAATGATATGTACATCTCATTTCATTTTACTATTACATCATATCGGCCCTGCTGGTTCAATGAAAAGTTGATTAAATCTAAAACAAGAGGCTATAATGAGGATGTGTGATTAAAATTCTAATTCCGCTTAATAAGCCACTTGCATCAGTAACCAAAATGATTCTACTAAAATCTCTTACATACTTATTTAATAGATTAGGGCAGAGAGCAGTGGTTAGGTGCAAAGTATAATAAGGCAGCCTGTAAAGGCTCAAAAAAAAATAAAAAAAGGCTTGCTCCCACTTTTCAGCATTGTTGCACCGCTTTGTGATGTTCAGACGTTTCCTCATTTCCTAGAGAGCACTAACAAAACGTATGGATTGTCTACCCCATAGCAAACAGATTTCATTTTACTGCATTGGGATAATTTGAGGCACTTTCCCCAGGTTATTTCTCTAGCTGTGTACTGAAGTATGCACCTAATTACTTACCGTCTACAGAAATATTATATATATATATATATATATATATATTTGCCAATACATTCTTGTCCTTAAAATTCTTGAACCATATGGGGAGTAAAATATTTTTATAAAGATCTAATCATTTAGCCTTAGTTCACACTTTTGTGGATTGGGAATGCTTGGATGATTGCACGCATTCCAGAGCCATTTGTAAAACGCGCTGCTCTTTAGCAGATGTGCCTTTAAAGTGGTTGTAAACCTTTTATAGCCACTTTTACCTATAGGTAAGCCTATAATAAGGCTTACCTGTAGGTCCCGTGAATTTCTCCTAAACTTGCATAGCTTAGGAGAAATTCACTGTATACGCTTGTGCCGGCATCATCAGCGCATGTGCAGTGAAGAAACGGCCCTGCAGAGAGGGCCGTGTCTGGCATGCATGGGAGTGATGTCACATGACTCCAGCCAGTCACAAAGCCGGAGTCCGCGGCCCGGAAAGGAAGAGGAGCGAAGATGGCTTCTTTGCAGGTATCACATAATGGGCTAGTATGTGATGCATACTAGCTCATTATGCTTTTACGTTGTAGGTTACTTAAGAGGAAGTAAAACCCATCTTAGGCCCCTTTCACACTGAGGCACTTCTAAACTACCTGTAAAACACTGAGCACTTTTGAAGAGCTTTTAAGGTGCTTTTGAAGGGCTTTTCAGGTGCTTTTGAAGAGCTTTCCATTCATTTCAAAGGAGAGGGGTGTTCTTTTTCACCGCCCTGCTCCAGTGTGAAAGCATTCATTGATTTTAATGGAAATAGGTTTTCGTGAGCTCCTCTGGCAGTTTTTTTTAGCATGAAAGCGCCTAAAAAGCACCTCAGAGGGAAAGGGGTCTTAACGGCACCCCCACGCATGGCAAAACGGCCGCGTTTTCACACACACAACTGCATGGTTCCACAGCACCAAGCAATTCCAAGCAGCACATATATAATTAAAAAAATGTCCAGGACTTCTTCGCTCAACTCACCAACCAGTCTGCTTACCAACCGAATTAACCTGTCCAACAGTCTGCGTTACAAACAGGGGTTTAGTTATCACACATTTGCAAACGCATGCGTAAGCTGGCCTTGCAGCTTATGTATGTATTTGCAAATGTGTGCTAACTAAACCCCTGTTTTTAACGCAGACTGTTGGACAGGTTAATTTGGTTGGTAAACAGACTGGTTGGCGAGTTGAGCTGGGAATTTTCTCTGGTTTTGTTTTTCATGCGTTGCTCTTCTATGTGCTCCTTGTTGTGAAGGCCAACTATAGATGAGGGCAGAGGCCATCTGTTTGTTCCAGGACTTCTTTACCTGTGTTTCTGTGGATAGGGCAGCTCATTCCAAGGACTGGCAGAACGCCGGTGGCACAAGTGTTGACCTAGGCTTAGGGCTGAGTCATGCTTTTGCATTGCGATTGCACACGCCAACATGTTGCAGTGTCATTCATTTTGAACACACTAAGGCCTCATTCAAACAGGACATACAACTGTCTGCGTTCAGGCACATGCATCGGCACGGGTGTCATATTGTGACACAACGGCTGTGGCCATGGAGTAGCTGTGTCCCAACTGACACCAATGGGACTACCTGCATATGGGGGGCACAGTAGTATTCCCTGTGTGAACAAGGCCATAAGCAACAAGGCTCTGACACACATGCACTACAGTGCGCCACAACGTAGGCTAACACACTAAAGTGCATTTTGGTACACTGCGCTGGGAAAATACAGTATGCACATTCTTGTCTGTTCTCCTGTGTTGGTAGCCCAAAGAGAATGGGCAGCTTTACCACAATGCATATTGATGCATGGCACAACATGTATGAACACAGCAAAGTGTGACTGGGTCCTTAAAGATTCTATATCCAGAACAGGTTTTAAGAGCTTGGATGTGGGCAAATTCTACTAACAGTATTGTGTGCTCTGAGGATACAACAGCAAAATCATGTGCTTGGGGCAGATTCGTTGGACCACTTGGTCTTTTTTCTGTTGTCACTCTTCTAGGTGATGTGTGTTCTGTCCATAAAGCATACATACAAGAATACTTTTATCATCTTCTGGTACAAATTAAACATTTAGAGAATTATATATTAAATACTATATCTATATATATATTTAATAGGTTTTCTTTTGGCTGTGCAGAAAATTTTTTTAACAATATGGAGGTAACATGAGAACATGGATCTTCGAGGTATATAAAGGGTGACTTATCCATCTTTAATACACAGTGATAATGATTTAAAGTGCACCTGTAGTCCTGGGGAAACACTCCTTAAATTGTTTGTAAACCTAAAAAGAAAAAAGCATGTTACTGCCTCTTTAATGTATTATAATCTGCTTTGTAATATTGCTATTATATTTTATCCTCCCAATGCCCTCTAATATCTTATTGATCCTGCCTGTGCCCCTCCTCCTATGAATAAACTGACCACGCTAAGCATGGCAGCCGATCCATGCTTAGCGTGATCAGTTTACGTCTTGTGTCATCCCGCTGTTAGTACAGGCGCAGTGTGCTTGTATCTTCCATAATCAGTAGAAAACTGCACCCCCCTTCCCTCCATTGCACTGGGCTGGAGAAAGTTCTGTTATGTTGCTGGATCTGACTGCATTTAATTGCCATGGAAATGCAGAAGCTTGGGAGCAATGCCACTTCCTGCAATGGCGCTATGCCCACCAGCAGGTCTGTGGATTGCTCGGTAAGCTTCTAAGAAATCTATAAAGAAATCAAATCATGGAAAGGTTTGGTGTCATTTACACTGTTTTGCTTTATAGACTACACAACTATTACTGCTATGTGAGCAAGCAAAGGGTATGGAGGCACCCAGGACTGACAAAGGCCTCAAATAGGACATTTCCAAGATACAGCACAACCTTCATAAATGGAAAAACCAAGTACAGCAACTTCATCTCATACCCTCTTCCTTTACAGCATTATGTTCATTACTACTGTACAGGTGTTCTTTAAGATGTATGGCTCAATTAAGATTGATATTAGGAGACATTATGACAGAATATCATTATTTTTAGTGGTGTTGGTCTATATCAGGGATATGCAATTAGCGGACCTCCAGCTGTTGCAAAACTACAAGTCCCATCATGCCTCTGCCTCTGGGTGTCATGCTTGTGGCTGTCAGAGTCTTGCTATGCCTCATGGGACTTGTAGTACTGCAACATCTGGAGGTCTGCTAATTGCATAACCCTGGTCTATATGGTACCATTTTGCTAATCCAACAGTCAGTATATTGGTATTGAAAGTAGAGTTTGACTGTGGGAACAGGAAGAGACCTATACAGTTATGTCAATAGTTAAGATGCATGAAGAATAATGGAAGGGCTGACGCATTCCACTCATTTCAGCCCAAGCCTCCTTCAGTGGACAACCAGTAGGCATACCGGAGGAGCCTGGTGTTATACTATGAAGGTATCCCCACACTAAAGCTGCCCCCTAACCCCCTTGAAACAAGCCTTCTCCTTAACACAACCCACAAGTGAGCCCTTATCTCCTTCATCATATTTAACTTTCTCCCAACACTAAAGCCTCGTACACACGCGCAGATTGTTGGCCAACTGAACGTCCAACTTTGGACCAAGTTGGCTGTTGTGTCTAGCGTACCGACATAAGTCAAGTAATCGGCCACCAAACCCGAACATAATGACGCGTTACAAGCGTATAGCGAGGAAGTTCAGGTGAATGTGATTTGTGAATTAGGAACACAGGTTTACACGACCGAACATTTCCTGGATTCAGATCATGTGTGTTTAGCAATTACAACTTTGTTGGGCCAACTTCTGTACACACGAGTCAACAGTTGTACAACGGCTTGTTGGCCAACAAAAGTTTTCTAGTTTGCTCAGTCAACTTCTGTTGAACGTCGGCTGTTGTAATCGCACGTACTAAGGGTCTGATTATCGTACAACAGTTGTACTGTGTGTAGGGCCTTTAAAGCCTAATTCTGGGCTGAAGTCTTTATTTGATGTTAAAGCCCCCTGGGCAGTCTTAAAAAAAAGAAAAAGAGAAGCAATTCGGGCTGCGATACTCAGCTGCAGTCTGGAGCTGTTCCATGCACACTTCTTAGGCCTCTTGCACACTGCAGCTTGAAAAAACGCAGTACAGCTTTTTTTTTTTTTTACGGAGCTAGAATACAGCCCATTAATTGTAACATTCCTATTCACACAGGCGCATAAACAAGCACCGTGCATCCGTCAGTAAAAAAAAAAGAAAAATCTGGGGGTTTGAGTCAGTAATTTACGCTTCATGCGCGCAAATACGTGCGAATGTGCATAAATGCGCGCAACTGCTCATTTACATATTGTGCAGAAACAAAACACGGGAATAAGTGTGAATGAATGCATATACGCAAAAATGCACGCAAATACATACCAAAAAAAAAAAACCTCTGAAAAAGTAGATGCTCAAACAAGAGTATCATGTGCAAGAGGCCTTAGCCAGAAGATGTATTCAGTCTTCTGGGATGATGGATGCCCAGCATCACTCAACCTGGAGGACCAAAGACTCTACTGCATGCTGGGTGTCACCACTGCACCCTGCATTCAGTGCACTGATGAAGAGAGCAGCACTGAGGTCATCATATCAATGAAGATTTCTGCGTTAGTAAAGACCAGAGAAGAAGCAAAGTAGAGGAGGACACTGTGGTGGTATGTGTTTAGTCCTAGGAAACTGTATTAAAATACAGATGAGGGACCTTTGGGCCCCACTCTCTCATTGGCTCACTGGCTGTGACTGACAGTAGACACAACTGCTGTCTCAGTCAATGAGGAGGGAGAGATACAGGACAGCCCAGGCTCTTGTGCACATTACTGGATCGGGAAGGGGCTCAGGGAACATTTAGGGAGGCTGGATGCTGTTGAACACAGGTTTTTTTTATCTTTATGCATACAATGCATGAAGGTAAAAAAAACTTGAGCCTTTACAACTACTTGAATACCAACACTATCCTAATCTTAAACCAAGATCCAACAGTAAAAAAAAAAAAAAAAAAAAAAAGC
>BLSH010185965.1:2064444-2076345 GCA_018402905.1 Glandirana rugosa
CTGTGACATATTGAATGAATATCTATCTCAGTGAACTCCCCATTTACCAGCTGTTTCATCTTACATTCATTTTGATGAATGCACGCACGCTGAGCCACTCATTAAGGGGACTTCCTACCACTATTTCAGGACTGCCACTATGTTATTCCACAGTCTCCCCATGTCCATAATAGATATCCAGGAGATCTTGCTCCATTGTGTCAACCCGGTATGACCCTAGTGATATGGCTATATAAACCTATCAACAGCTTAATTGCTGTACTCTACTATTTCATAGCCACCCCGACTAGAGTCACTATTCGGTTGAGGTGTATGTGGTATGCATGACCACGGCTGGCCAGTGTGTATGGGGGGTTTTTTAACATAGACAACGTTGTCTTTTTTTACATTTTGCTATCTTGTGGTGATGCTCTCTCCTTTTTTTTTTGATTTTTGTATCTTATAATCCGATTTGTGTTAACTGTTACCAATAAAATCTTTTTATATCATTGACCGTGTGGCCCAACACGAGTTCTTTCGGGGGCTATCCCCCAAAACCCTTTTTCTACTGTTTGTTACTCCGGGGCCTGCATCTTATGAGAGATGAGTGGTCAAATGTCCTACTAAATTGTAGGTATATGCATCAGTATATATTACACCTCTACGGGGGACCCTTTTATTAAAAATTTTTCTGCTTATTCTTAGCATTCCCTGTGTTTGATTAAGTTATGTGCCCCAGTGTATGTGCTTTATAAAAAATATACAGCATTATACCCTATATTAGAGTGCCACTAGGCACTCACATGACCGTCCGCAGCTCTCCTCCCAACTGACATCAGTGGGGGCTTCTCAGCCCCTCCTGCTGTAGTTCTCAGATCTGGGGAGGAGAGCAGTGGACGGTCATGTGAGCACTGAGCGGCACTCTGAAATAAGGTATAATGCTGTATATTTTCTGGGGATTAGCTCGTGGGGATCACTCTTCAGAGGAAAAGACTCAGCATGGAGGTCAGTTTCTTTAAAATCTGGCAGATTGCCAGATTTATTTTTTACAGGTTTGCAAGCTCAAAAACACAGACAAGAACAGAAAACAAAACCTCGCTGTCCGGCGCTAAACTAAACACTCAGGTTCCTCTCTATACAGTGTGGGGCTGTCCCCGACACCCACAAAACATTAGCACAGTGCAAACCTTGTTCTTTTAGTCCAAATTGGCACACAGAGCTCATTCCGCTTTCTCCCTCTGAGATCCAAGGTAGAGCTCACCTCTGCTCTCTTCCTGGCCATTAATTGCAGGTGGAGAGGGGTTTGAGTGGACCAGAAAGTCCGGGCCGGAACCAGCTCTGCCACGTTGGCCGGCAAAACCTGGGTCTGACTCCCACTAGTAGTCTCAAAATGATTGCATGCGAGGAGACAAGTATTGCCCGTCCATCTCGCATAACGTCACCATTTTTTATAAAGCACACTGCTGCACATAAGTTGCACACAAATCTAACACAGTTGTTTTACAGTAAACAAAAATATGTATAATCTCTTTTTCAGATTACAACAAAAGTTTGCAAACGAGGGAATAGCATAAAAATAAAAAACAAACATACAGAACATATTAATGTAGGTCGCACAAAAGTAGTAACTTGTATATAGAATATGCATTGGTATAACATAGGAGTTCATAAACAAAGAACATTATACAGTCCAGCCTCATGGAAAACCATAAGAACAGATCCTTTGTCTGGAAGAAAATTTCTCCACTCCTGAACAATTTCCACAGAGAGATCTTCAGCCTGGGTTTACACTACCCGTGACTTTGAAGTCAGACCCCAGCGTGACTTTGGCATGACTTCCATGCAACTTCTTTAACAGAAGTCAATGCAAGTCATACCAAAGTCAGACCAAAAGTAGTGTAGAAATCTTTTTCTAGGTTGGAGTGCCTCAAGTTGCACCAATTAGAATGGTTCCATTCAGACCCGAACTGGGACAATAGGCCCGGGTAATTCAGACTGAGCAGCCAATTTTACCAGGGACCCAGGGAAGGGGTGGGGGTGTAGGTATTTGCGGGGGTGAAAAGCTTAAAATGCCCCTTTACAGTGCAGTCCTTTATATTACAGTACCCCTGCAATCATGCCCCCCTTTTTCTCTGTAATCACAGTGCCCCCTTTTACGCTCTGCTCACTGTGCAGATCTCCAGCTCCTCCCGCCCCTGTTCCCTTACATCAGAGTCCGCACAGCCTCCCTTACATCAGAGTCCGCACAGACCCCTCTTAGAATCTGCCGAATTTCCACTTACTGTAAGGGGTAGCTCTGTGGACTCCAATGTAAAGGGGAACCCTTTTTTAAGGGGGGGGGGGGGGTCGGATGTAAAGTGGTGTTCTGAGAACCCTGATTTAAGGGAGAATGTTGAGAGACAGAGACCCCCTTACATCAGAGTCCACAGACCACCCCTTAAATTTTATACAGTGGGAACAGGAGAGAATGTGAGCTTACTCACCCCAGGATGGAGGCTCAGGCACAGGCTGTCTGTAGCTTTTCTTGTCTGGGTTCAAACTTCCCACCCACAAATCCCCAGGTAGTGTGGGCGGGGCAGATACAGGAGTAGAGGGGTGGTATGAGGAGGAGCAGTCAGTCCGAGCGGAGAGCAGAACTGCCAGCGTCCGCTCTGAGGCTGAGCTGTGTGTAAGAGAGACACACAGCTCAGCCCATGCAGCCAGTAACCTCATTTGTAGTTCTGCTGGAGAAGACACAGGCATGGCCGCATAGCGGTAGGTGCGGCTTGTGTTAACCCTGTTCAGGCCGCGGTTGATGCTTACCTCCCGCCTGGTCATCAACAGGCCACGGAACAGGCGGCCTCGGCCCACTAGGCAAATGCCCGGTCTGCCCTATGGCCAGTCCAGGCCTGGTTCCATTGCACAGAATGGGGTCCTATGCCCAGTCCAGGCCTGGTTCCATTGCACAGAATGGGGTCCTATGCCCAGTCCGGGCCTGGTTCCATTGCACAGAATGGGGTCCTATGCCCAGTCTGGGCCTGGTTCCATTGGACAGAATGGAGTCCAACTGGAATCCGACTTCTGATGCGACAAGTGCTCCAAAGCCGGAGCGATTGTTGCATCAGTGTGGACTAGGCCTCAATGTGAACCCAATCAGTCATTTTGTATATCTACCTATTTATGTGCTGACCATTTTTTGTTTCATAAAGCTTGCATTTGTTTTCTTAGGCTCTCTTTCCTTTATTTTCAGCTGGTGATCCAGACAGTACGTCTATTGTTTTTCAACAGCACAAGCTTTCCTGCAAATGTAGCAGTTTAGAGGGATGAGACAAACCACTCTCTGTGGTCTTCTAGTATGGAGCAATTACTGCATCTTTAGTGTACAAGCAGACGTCTTCCCTCTGCAGCAGCCCAAGAAGCAAGTCAGATCCCTTTAACTCCTCCATGAGGCCAGTCTCTGCCTCGCTTTGTCACTACCCAGTGCACAACCCTAAACAATGCAATACATTATTATTAGAGTAGTCACGTCCTGTAAAGTAAATATGAAAACTGGCCAAACTGTTCATCTCCTTCCCCTTAACTTTGTAATTACACCCAATTTACAGAGGGTTACATTTCTGCGCTCAGCATGCTTTCCATCATTGTACAGCACGTGTCTCCAGAAAAGGCCTTCACTGCTAAACATGTAATTATTTCTATTTTCAAAACAGACACTTGAAATATATTACATTCATTCTCAGGAAGTTGTCATGCTTGTGCAGCTGTCTTTTTGAGCAGAAGCTTTTATCTTTATAACAACAGGGAAACTTGCTGATGATTTTCAGTGGCTGCTTCTGTTCATTGACAGAGACTGAAAAGCCATAATCGGAAAGAACGGCTTCTGTTAACTATTAAATAAACCAGAAAACTCAGTCATGTTAAAAGGAGTGCTGGATCTATTCCAGCACAGTCAGAAGGACGATTCTGTGAAATTCCAGAAGAAAATGTTCTAATTACACTAACCAACAAAATGTCGTCATTTCAATAAAAAGTAAGGCAACAGAGGCAAGAGACCTTCATGGCAGGGTTGTATTGACCACAGTGGTCTCCAAATTGCAGCTCGTGGGTTGGATGTGGCACTTTTCGTGCATTTATCCGGCCTTTGGGGAATTTTTCCTCCCACTGATATGAGGGACTATTCCTTCTATTGACAACAAGACGCCAACAATGGGGCACAATTCCTCCCACTGACGCCAACAATGGGGCATAATTCCTCCCACTGACGCCAACAATGGGGCACAATTCCTCCCACTGACGCCAACAATGGGGCACAATTCCTCCCACTGACGCCAACAATGGGGCACAATTTCTCCCACTGACACCAACGATGAGGCACAATTCCTTTCACTGACCCCAACGATGGGGCACAATTCCTCCCACTGACACAAACGATGAGGCACAATTCCTTTCACTGACCCCAACGATGGGGCACTATTCCTTTCACTGACCCCAATGATGGGGCACCATTTCTTTCACTGACACCAACGATGGGACACAATTCCTTTCACTGACCCAAACGATGGGTCACAATTCCTTTCACTGACCCCAATGATGGGGCACAATTCCTTTCACTGACCCCAACAATGGGGCGCTATTCCTCCCATGGACTCCAAAGATGGGGCACTATTTCTTCCACTGACACGGATGATGGGGCACTATTTCTTTCACTGACACCGAAGGGGCACAATTCCTTTCACTGACACCAATGATGGGGCGCAATTCCTTTCACTGACACCAATGATGGGGCAATACTCCTCCTACTAACCAAAGGCATTATGAACAACTGGTGGCCGACAGACCAGCAATCCGGAGACTGTCTACTCCCAGTTAAATTAGGGCACTTTCAGATCCCACTGGGCACAGTCCGGCCTCCCTAAGGTTTAAAGGACAGTAAATAGAGACCCCTTTTCTACAGCAGAGATGATCTGGGATTTAAGAGCCCCATTAGCAGACTCACAGATGAGATAATTAATAAGTAGATCTATTTGCAAGGAGCAGGACAAAGGGGTTTTGGTAATCCATAATCTACCCAAACAGCAGGAGGAATTGACCCTGTTATTGGTTTACTTGGGAAGGCCGGAAACCACTCCCTACCCACGCATAGGAAGCATAGGTTGGAAGGTTTAAAATGATATTGTTACCCGTAAGTTATATTCGAGATTTAATATCTCTTCTTAGATGATATGGGTTAAATTAAATTTCTTTGACCATAAGTGAAGGCTTCAATACAATAATATAATTTTATTAGTAAATAGTATAGAGATCTAAAGAATCTACAGCAATCTATCTATTATACTTTGCATATGAAGAAAAATATAGGTTAAACTATAGGAATTAGGTTATATTCCTTACAACAAACATAAATAAACAGTCAAACCCCTAACATATAAGTCCATCAAATAGGCCATAGTTACCATGCTGCTGTACACGGCAGCCCCATTCGGCTGGCTACCATTCCAAAAAGAGAGCGCGTTTCCTCCCCCTAGCCTGGGTATATCATTCTAGGCCGGTGCCTGATTGGTTGGCCTGAATGGCCCCGATTAGTGGGCTTTCCTATTCCTTTATGATTGGCTAATTCTCCCTTCCTATAGTTTGCCTAAGTCAGCCCCTTTAATGCAACTACCTTTTCAGGGAATTTGAGTAGTGAGGACAAGCTGGCCACCTTCATTGCATATCTAAACGAGGGGTCCTTTGAAGTGAATGTTTATAGAACAAAGGGGTCTGGGTCCCATTGTTTAGACACACAAGTATATGCCCCAAAACGTCTCTGAAAAGCTTTTTACATGCAGGAATAGTAAGATATTACCTCTAAAATATATATATTCATAATTACAATATTTTACAGCTGTTAATAGAGATTTCACATAAACTCTTAAGGCAACAATATGTTACATTTACAAATACTAGACATTAAATAATCTACATACATATAATACACTGCCAAGGCGATGGGAAGTTCAGGGAACTTTTTAAATAACTCCAGATGATGGATGAGAGGTGAGCAAACTATGATCTTTCCCCAAAAAGTAAACGTGTTTTCCAGGGGCGTATCATGAAATTAGTGGGCCCGTGTGCAAGCCCACACCGCACCGATCATCCCCGGCTGTCAACCAGGGAGAGATCATCCATGGGTGCAGTGTGGGTGAGAGCACAGTGGGCCCTCCACCCCTCAGGGCCCGTGTTCAGTGAACACCCTGCACCCATGGATGATACACCACTGGTGTTTTAACAAACGAAATAGTATTTTGTTTACTAGTGTATGCAACGCCAAAAAGTTTTTTTAGATTTGAATAGGGTCCCATTAGGGAGATTTCTATTCACTTCCTGTCCTAGAAACACAACTGGAAGTGAGAGACGATCTCTCCATAGCGAGGGTTTACCCTCTGAAGGATTTTCCCTCAACAACTGCTAGCATGACAACTCAAAAATGAGGGTTTCTCATTACTTTCTATACCAGAGACAGTGATCACCAAGACAGATAGAGAGGGTAAATCTTCCCAGCTGGGACAAGGATATAGGTTCTGACCAGTGGTGACGCCGCCCCCCCCATACATGCGTCCGGCCCCCTAATCTACATGCTGGGCGCTGGATGCATGGATTGTTTTTTGAAGCTCTAATAGGCTTCAAAAAGGGTGGGGTCAGGGCGCAGAGCACTGCGTGCTGAGTACACCCAGTTGTGTGACAATAGCAAATGAATATTCCTCCTCCCGCCAATCAGGAAGCACATCCTGAGACCCGTCACCCAATTGGCTGAAAGGACAGGCGATCCTATTTGACACCTAGGAGGAGGAGGGAGGAGATGCACGGTGGAAGCAGAGGAGGAGACGCCATAGAAGCCACCGCTCGTTGCAGTGCTGCCCACCTGCAACCTAGATGGGGTAAGTGTGGGGCTGGATGACCGACCGACTGACCGCAAGACCCACTGGTGTGGAGGTGACCCGAATGACAGACCCACAGTGGGGGGGGGGCTGTTTGCCCCGCCCCAGCAAAAAAAAACAAAAAAAAACGCCGCCACTGGTTCTGACCCCTCACCAGTCTATCAAAGAATTGTTAAGTTTTTGTAAAAGTGCTTTTCATTGCTGGAATCCATATTACAATATATATATATATATATTTTCTATGGGTGGATAACGAGAGCAGCAAGGGACGGGCATAGTTGGCGCTCTTGACGAGTGCCTATGACAGGTCCAGCAGCAGTAAGGAAGATTCCAACTAAGACAGCAGCCACCAGCACAAGGTTCTCATTTAAGTACTGTCCCTTGTGCTGAATTACAAAAACAAACACCCAAAATTGGGCATTAAAGCGGTAAAAAAAAAACAAAACCAAAAATGTTATATATTGCAGCTTACCAATCATTACATGGGGCGGCTGTATTGGTTTTATTTTTTCTGGCCAGTAACACACCTCCTCTATTAGATTCCCCCCATTCTGAATGAAGGAGCACAGAACACAGCAGCATTGTCAGTCTGGGGGGAGGGGGGATGTGAGTGTTAGATGTACTAGCAGATATAGATACACTAAGCAGTCACAGCAAATAGTTTTTTTTCCTTTTGAGATTTTTTTTTACATAAATAAAAAGCTGATTATTGTAAGCCCCCCAGTCAGTGTCAAATGGTGAGTCCCATCCCTGTAAACAGATACAGCTGCAGAAGAGCTAGTTCTTTTGAAACACAACAGACTTACTGGCTAGATCACCAAGTAAAAATAGAAGAAATCAAGCCTAAAAAATAGAAAACAAATGCAAACACCACATCTAGGAATGAATACGCTGCAATATAACCAATGTTTGCTTTTGGGTTTAATACTGCTTTAAATGCTATATTTTGTATAGGGAGTAGGTGGCTTTATATTTATTTACATGTGATCTAGTTAGTTACTATGAAGCCAGTAGAGAGACTGGGAGAGCCATTTAGCATAAGCAGGGCACAGCTTGCTGCTCTGTGCTCTGCCTTCCCCTCCGGTGAGGGAGATCAGACTGGCATTTCTGGATGCCAGAATCTGCTGCTTGTACAGCTTATCGCTTTCTTGAATCAAACATCTGCCAGCTTACATCTCTGGCTGCATGACCCTGGAATTAAATGAAAAGATGTTAGGAAAAAACACACCGGTCACTTTCACACACAATTCCCTTTTATGCCGAATGTTTAAAGGTCCACTAACACAAAAGCTTCCTGATTGGTACATTTTGGGAGGTTTACACATGTAATGATAGTGTTCAGTATACCAGATGCCTTCCTCATTCACACGCCTTCATTTATACCTTTCTCCATATTTACATGGTGGTCAGGAATAGGGATAGGATTTTGGACAAATGCTGTACACTGCCAGGGTTTTATTTTATTTTTTAAATACTCACATGGTTTAGGCCCTTTTCACATAAGTGGTCAGTCAGTTCATTGTTGATCCATGATTACATGGAATAAAATTGGGCTACAATATATCCCACTGGGTGGCTAGGACTAGACGGATGTGGCCAACATTTGGGTCTGCGCAGGTTCGTCTGAGCGCGCAGAAAACTTTGTATACAGGCCCGCCTTTTGGACCTGACCGAATGTGGCTGTGTAGGCGGACACATTTACCCTTACATTTGGCTACTCAGAGATTACATACACACCCTAAGTGAAAATGCCCAAATTGAGCCCAATTAGCCATTTTCCCTCCCCAATGTCATGTGACTTGTTCGTGTTACAAGGTCTCAGGTGTGAATGGGGAGCAGGTGTGTTAAATTTGGTGTTGGCGCTCTCACTCTCTCATACTGGTCACTGGAAGTTCAACATGGCACCTCATGGCAAAGAACTCTCTGAGGATCTGAAAATAAAGAATTGTTGATCTACATAAAGATGGCCTAGACCAGGGGGGGTCAAACTGGCGGCCCTCCAGCTGTTGCAAAACTACAAGTCCCATCATGCCTCTGTCTGTGAGAGTCATGCTTGTAATTGTCAGCCTTGCAATGCCTCATGAGATTTGTAGTTCCGCAACAGCTGGAGGGCCGCCAGTTTGACACCTGTGGCCTAGACTATAGCGGTTCAACAGGACAGGTTCCACTCAGAACAGGCCTCGCCATGGTCGACCAAAGAAGTGGAGTTTATGTGCTCAGCGTCATATCCAGAGGTTGTCTTTGGGAAATGGATGTATGAGTGCTGACAGCATTGCTGCAGAGGTTGAAGGGGTGGAATCACAATTTTTTTGCTTAGAATAAAGATCACAATTCTCTCGACGTAACATCTTTCACATTATACAAAAAATTGGGCTAACTTTACGGTTTAGTTTTTTTTTTTTAATTCATTAAAGTGTATTTTTTCTTCAAAAATTGCATTTAAAAAGACAGCTGCAGAAATACAGTGTGACATAAAACATTGCAACGACCACCATTTTATTCCCTAGGGTCTCTGCTAAAAAATAAACATAATCTTTGGGGGTTCTAAGTAATTTTCTAGAAAAAAACACAGATTTTAACTTGTAAGCAAGTGTCAGAAAAAGGTTTTGTCTTTAAGTGGTTAAATCGACCTTGTTTACAGACTGAAGTTCTTCCCTCTGATATATTCTAAAAGATACTTTGTATCTCTTCTTTTCTCGATCTCTCAGCTCTGAGGAATGCTAATAAGCATTTTCCGGCATTTTTTTTTTTCTTTTTTGACAGCTCGGCTCTGCACCGTTTACACAGAATCGCAGAAATGGCTGATTAGGATCGTGAGGGGATGTTGAATCGAGATCGCAATTTTTTTAACGATTAATCATGCAGCTCTAATGGGAGACTAGTCAGGATGGAGGGAAAGATGAATGCAGCAATGTATAGAGACATTCTTGATGAAAATCTTCTCCAGAGCGCTCTGGACCTCAGACTGGGACGAAGATTCATCTTCCAACAGGACAACGACCCTAAGCACACAGTCAAGATAACAAAGGAGTGGCTATGGGATAACTCTGTGAATGTCCTTGAGTGGCTCAGCCAGAACCCAGACTTGAACCCAATTGAACATCTCTGGAGAGATCTAAAAATGGCTGTGCACCGACCCTCCCCATCCAACCTGATGGAGCTTGAGAGGTCCTGCAAAGAAGAATGGGAGAAACTGCCCAAAAATAGGTGTGCTGAGCTTGTAGCACAGCATTTCTCAAACTTTGTCTTGCGGCGCACCAAAAAGATCTAAAATGTTTTCATGGCACACCTGAAAAGATTTAACTATTTTTGTGGGGAAGAACTTCTTTATTTTTACATACATTTAAATTGAATGTGAAGGATGTGCCTGCTTTTGAGAGAAAATCAGATTGAAGCGATTTGTAATCTTCTTTGTATTTTCGCTGGATTCCTTGCTTTTCATTTAACATTTTCTCTTTCAGAGTTCCAGACTAGATTAAGTATTTCTCCATCGCTAAACAATGAACAAACTTTTTTTATAAGCATCAACATTGGAATGGAACGGTCTCTATTATAATATAATTTAGAGCAATTAAGTTCTCCCGAGATCTCGCACAATTCTCGCGTTACTAAAGGAACCAATGAATGACAGACTGACAGAGGTTGCGTTTTTATATATTTTACTTTTTTAACTTTTGCGACATTGATTTACCATTTAATTTTTTGATATGTTCAAGGTTTCAAAACGCTAGCAATTTTAAATATTTTTCAAAACTCCCATGGCACACCTGCAAATCTCACGTGGCACACAGTTTGAGAATCACTGTTGTAGCATCATACTCAAGACTTGAGGCTGCAATTGGTGCCAAAGGTGCTTCGGGATTTTTTTCGTTTTTTATTTTTAATAAATTTACAATGATTTGAAACAAACTTCTTTCACGCTGTCATTATAAGGTAGGGTTTGTAGAATTTTGAGGAAAATAATGAATTTATTCCATTTTGGAATAAGGCTGTAACATAACAAAATGTGGAAAAAGTGAAGCGCTGTGAATACTTTCTGGATGCACTCTATGTATATAAATAATCTATCTGAATGTCATGTAACATCCGTTTCTGTTCTGATCTAAAATCACTCGGGGATTTGTCTAGGATCTCCAGCTGAAACAGAACAAAGGGAGCCTGAGTGAAAAGGGCCTTAGATCTATAAAAAAATAAATGCAAAAAACTACTAATAAAGACATGTGACACGAAGATAAATAAAAGCAAGTTATATGAAAAAAATATATACTGAATTCTTTCATTACATGCATGAACCCAGTATACCATACTATTCATGAGAACGGTCCTTTACCTGTTCGAATATTGGGTACTAAATAATCTTGCTATAAAATAAGACCGTAAAAGCATTCTAGGAAGAATAAGGGCTCACCTTTTGTAGTTGAGGCCTGAAGTCTTTAACCACTTCCGCGCTATAGACAAAAGACGTCCACAGCGCGGTCGGGTTATTCTGACAGGACGTCCATGGACGTCCTCCAGAATATCGCTTCCCGCGCGCCCCCTGGGGCGCGCACACGGGAACATCCGTGACCGTCGGGTCCGGGGGACTCGACTGATCACGGATCGCGGTGAATGGCCGCTGTGAGCGGCCTTTCACCACGTGATCGCGCCGTCCAATGACGGCGCGATCACATGTCAACAAGCCGCGCTTCCGCCGGCTTTTCTCTCTCCTCTCCGCACCGATCGGTGCATTGTGAGAGGAGAGAGGGGGGAGGAAAGACCTGTGCAGTGCTGTGGGCGATGTGTAATGCCCACAGCACTGCTAAATGACAGCAACCCCCACCAGCCATCAATCACCCACCCAGCCATCCACCCCATCCATCCACACCCCCCCATTCTTAGCCCATCCATGCTCAGCCACCCATCCATCAATCCATCCATCCTCACACAGCCATGCTCACCCATCCATCCATGCTCACCCATCCATCCATCCATCCATGCTCACCCACCCAACCATACTCACCTAGCCATCCATCCATGCTCACCCATC
>BLSH010185965.1:2078216-2090732 GCA_018402905.1 Glandirana rugosa
TGGTTTTGGCACGTCTGAGTGACTACATATACTTCACATGTGTTAATAATACAATAGTACAAGATGTACAGAAGTACACTTCCCCTTAGGATGTATCATTTCCACTTATGATTGTGTCGACGCGATAAATATGCTATATTAGTCTTGGATTTACATTTATATATAAATTGGTGAACTGGTGACCCGTGAATTTGGGGGAAGGATTGGTCTGGTTAAAAGTCGAAAGTCACGAGAGTGTAAAACTTACTGTTAATGAGTCAGTACGTTGTAACATGGGTATACTTTAAACGTAGGAAAAAAAGTGTGTTTATCTCGAAAGAAAACCACCATAAATTAGTGGCAACCCAAAAAATAAAAAACGCGATATTAAATTTTATGTTGCATGACTGAGTAATTGTCATTCAAAATGTGAGAGCACTGAAAGCTGAAAATTGGTCTGGTTAGGAAGGGGGTTTAAGTGCCCAGTGGTCAAGTGGTTAAATATATATTTACATTTAGGTTCTGATTATATCGTATAAATAGCGCAGCTGTGTTAGTATTCACCTTTACTATGTAGGATTCCCCTTCACATGAAGACATGTAGAACATGATAACATAATAATTGTGTACACTTCATATACATCAGTGAGTCTGCACGGTTTTGGTCAAAGGCTGTTGTAGTAGGACGACCATTTTTACATATATTTAATTTTAAATTTAATGTGAAGGATGTGCCTGCTTTCAAGAGCAAATCAGATTAAAGCGATTGTAGTTTCGCTTGTGAGTCTGCACGGTTTTGGTCAAAGGCTGTTGTAGTGGGACGACCATTCTCCAATTGGCACCTGTGTTGGAAATGTGCTTATGTGAAAGGGTTTTCCTCTTAAGGATGACCATACACTATACAAACTGATTTTACAATTTCCTTTAGATCTGCCATGTAGTATAAGGGACTGTTTTTTTTGACAAATTGAATGGTTGGTTTAGGTTTGTCCTCCTTTTACATAGGTTTGGTAAATCTAAAGGAATTTGTACAATAAGATTTTATACAGTGTGGCCAGCTCAAGGGGCACAGTCAGGGATCATTGTGCAGGTTCCTGCTCAATTGAATGATTATTCTTTGGAGCGCTTTGGTTTATTAGATATGAGTGAATTTTATGTCTGTGTGTCTGTATACGACTACAGTGAGTACTAGGATTCGTTTTTTCCTTTTTTGAGCTATTGTGGATTTGGGATGAAACAGTGATTTTTAACCTTTCCATGCCTGTGAGCTGCATCTAAGGAGGAGTGGTGGAACCCTAATTATTTTTGTATCTAAAAGCGTTTGTAGACCTTCTTTGAGAGGTCTACTTATGAAGGTAAGCAATATTAGGCACATAGGGTGGGAGTGCACATGATGAAGACACTGTCAGAGTCGTTGTACTGGGTGTCTAATGTGCCCCTCCAGGTTCAGCTACCCTCTATCCATTAGAATGCATGTGCTTCCACGGTGGAGGCTCTGATAAGTTGACAAGAGTTCGGACTGCAGAAATATTGGGGTGCCTTGGCGCAGCTCTGCAGCTTACGCATGTATTTGCAAATGCGTGCTAACTAAACCCCTGTTTTTATGCAAACTGATAGACAGGATGGTTTGGTTGGTAGCAGATTGGCTGGGAGAGTTAAGCAGAGAATTTCCTTTGGTTTTGTTTTGCATGCGTTGCTCTTCCATGTGCTCCTTGCTGTGAAGGCCAGTTATAGGTGAGGGCAGTGGCCAGCTGTTTGTTACTGATGTAATATTGGTGAAGGGACACACTGGACATCATTGCTGCCATTGTGCTATATGCTGGGTGTCCAGTGTGCCCCTGTGCTTTTTAGGAGGACTGGGCTCCCTCCAGGCTCACCTGGCCTCTAGCTATCCATTAGAATGTATGTGCTTCCACTGTGGAAGCTCTCATATTTACAAGAGCTAGGACTGCAGAAATATCGGGGTGCCTTGGAGCGCCTCTGCAGATTATGAATGTATTTGCAAATGTGCGCTAACTAAACCCCTGTTTTTAACGAAAATTGTTAGACAGGGTAATTCAATTGGTAGCAGATTGGCTGGGGAGTTGCACTAGGAAGTTCTTTAGCTTTTGTTTTATGCATTGCCCTTCCATGTGCTCCTTGCTGTGAAGGCCAGTTATAGGTGGGGGAAGTGGTCAGTTGTTTGTTATTGGAGGTGTTGGGATCATCACTGAAGATTGAGGCTGCAATTTTTTTATGCAGTTTGGACTCAATACATTGGCACGGTTTTTGGATCACCGGACAATTATATTAGATTTTATATATATATTTTTTATCACTTTTACTTGAATAAGAGTTTGTATGATTTTGATATTTATTAGAGCCGCAACGGTCACTTATTTTTTGTTCTTATTACTACTGGTGTGAAGCACTCTTGAGTGGAGGCTAGTTTTAGAAGTTTATTTTGGGTATTGTGGTAGGCATAATTGTGCATGCAGTAATTTTGTATTTACATACATTGGTATAATCTGATTGTACAATTTCCTTTAGATCTACCATGTAGATCAGATGTAAATGGTTCACAACACATTCACTTATCCCGTTCTAGCTCTTCACCCAGCTGTTGGTATGTAAATAAATGAAGACGTTTCTTTAACAACCCTTTTAAGCCAGAAGAAATAAAGATAGGGGACCTAGTGGGATCATCATTATAGCACAAGGCTTTTGGCTGACAAAGTCAAGTGAAGATGCTGACATATAACGAAGAATGTGGGACACTGCACACTCCATGTACCCATCTTACATATAAATAGCAGAAGGGGTCCTATTTAATGACCCACCACCCGCCTGGTGCAGACAGGTAGACACAGACGTTTCTTCTAGTTATAAAGATAACTACTTTGTGTCCTTATTTACAAAGGCAGACTTTAGTGTAGATAGGGCTAGATGTATTTCCCAGATAATGTCTCAGAGATGGCTTGACAAGCTGCTCTCATTGGTTTCTCTAAAAACAAATGCTAATGGACACCCAGGAGGATGGCGCCCAGCACCCTTTGGAATTTGGGAGAAAAAAAAAAGAGGCAGTTTTCAGTGCATATTCATTAAGCAGCTAGGAAGTGTTCCATGGTTCTCATTAAATTAACAGCAATATGAACTACACTACCAGGACAATAAGAATTTCAAATATTAAAATAACTGCATTGTATTTCACACCAGAAGATACATTTCTTATTATTGTATTTTCAAAATGGTATTCTGTGTATTACTTACACTACACTATATATTTTAGTTAACTTATATGCTGATATGGATTTTCAGAAAGTAAAACATTCATAGGATCACTCTTTGTTGTCTCTGGTTTCAAGATGGAAGCCATCATATTAACATTAGTGGCAACAAAACTGTGTGAAAAATCCTGAAACTCAAGTTTAAGACCTAATCTACAAGATCCTGTAAAATTTAGAGAAGTAGGGTCAACGATCTTTTGGCCCCACTTCTCCAGTAGGTCACAAGCCGGCCAAGACTCTGGAGGGATTTTGACTTTAATGTTGGGATCCACCCAGATACCCGACAGGCAGCTGGCTCAGCCTCTCAGCATGCTGCTGAGAGGCTGAGCCAGCTGCTCCCTCCCCCTCCACAGCCCAGCACTCCAGTGAGCACTGGAGGGGCAGAGTAGAGCAGTGGTTCTCAACCCTGTCCTCAAGCATCCCCAACAGTCCATGTTTGCAGGTTTTCCTTTATCTTGCACAGGTGCTTTAAATCCGAGTCAATGGCTTGGTATTTTGGACAGCTATTTTATCTAAGAGAAATTCTCAAAACATGGCCTGTTGGGGGTACTTGAGGACAGGGTTGAGAACCACTGGAGTAGAGAGCCAGTGACTGACAGTCACCCCTCTCTGATCACTGAAAACCAAGAACTGAGCGATCAGCATTCGTTGATTGCTCAGTTCTCAGCATAGAGGTTGCAGAGGATTGATGCCGCATTCACCTACTGTAGGCGAGTATGGATGTTTGTTTTTTTCAAAACCTGCACCTCCCTTTTAACTACTTGCTGACCACATAACGCCGTTATATGGTGGCAAACTGGCTCTCCCGTGCTGGATCACATGCCTAGTAGGTGATCTGGCACTTCTGGGTAGGGGTTGCTGCCATGTCGCTTTTGCGGCGATTAGTCACAGCACAAGCCAATCAGTGGGGGCCAGCTAATGGATAACCACCGGCGCCCACTGATCGGCGAGGAAAAAGACAGAACAGAGCTTTGCAAACTGTAAACAAGGCAGAACTTGGTCTTGTCAGCAGGGATGTGCTGTATTTGCTATGTGCGATGTGCTTTATTTTTAGCACTGATCACTGTATTAGTGCCACTAGTTCCCACTAAGTGACAAAAGTGTCAGATTGTCCACCGCAATATCGCAGTCCCACTATTTTCTTTATTTAAGTCACTGATTGCCGCCATTACTAGTATAATAAATTCAAATTCCAGTATGTATACCATGGTTTGTAGACATCATAACTTTTGTGCAATCCAATCAAGATATGCTTATTGGGATTTTCTTACCAAAAATATATAGCAGAATACATATTAGCCTAAATTTCTGAAAAAAATAACGTTTTTTAAAAAATGTATTGTATAGGTTTTATAGCTGAAAGTAAAAAATATTGTGTTTCTTTTTTCAAAATTGTTGGTCTTTTTTATTAGCACAAAAAAAAAAAACAGTGGTGATCAAATACCATCAAAAGAATGCTTGATTTGTGGGAAAGAAATGACATAAATGTAATTTATGTACAGCGGTGCATGACCGTGCAATTGTCAGTTAAAGTAATGCAGTGACATATAGCAAAAAATGCTCTGGTCATAACGTGTATGTGTGTGTGTGTGTGTGTGTGTGGGGGGGGGGGGGTAAATCTTCCAGAGGTCAAGTGGTTATATACTCTGCTATTTTAGAACAACTCTGTATCTGCCAAGTAAAATGTAAAACCTGAAATCTCCCTTATACCTAAGTTTGTCAAATTCATTATTTCCAGGCAGTCTACTTATACACAAGTACCTGGCCTAATATACAGTAGTAATGGGCTATACGGTGCAATAAGTGTTTGTGTGTACATAAAGGTCTTATGCAGAACAGCAATAAAAGATCTTGGGAGTCCACTTGGAGTGTTCAGGATAACTTTCTGCTGATTTCACTGAACCAGAGGAAGCACTTCTGAAGAGACTGAAGTATCTCCAGGTAAACAGATCTAACGTAGCCAAGGTTTGGTGGCTTTGGTGAAGTGCATCTAAACTGAAAACAACATTAACTTGCATCATTTAGGGGTCTCCAAACTACAGCCCACTGCAGGATTTTATCTGACCCTCAGAAAGGGCGCTCTGATGGGACCAAGATGTAAGGGGGGTCTCTGATTTAACGGTGGATGGGGACTCTTATGTAAGAGGGTCTTTGTTACAAACTCTGACATAAAGGGGGCTTTCAAGGGCTGAAGTTTATTTGGAATTTCTTTGTTTGTTCTACTTTTTTCTGTTGTTCTAAACTCCAAGTAAAACTTATGCATTCATTTAAATTTGACTTTTATAAAACATTTTTTTTTTCAGTGTAGCGCTGCCCCCTTGGGTCGCTTGAAAATTCCATGCCCCCTTGGCTTCCCCGAGTCCTCCACCACCCCTGACACTCCTGGTTCACTCATGTTGCAACCATTGATTCAATTCAACACCGTTTAGCAAAAGAGACCACACAAAGATTGACGTTTTAAAGCATTTACTGAACTCTTTCTTGATATTAAAGTAAGACTCCGGAATAATCAACGTTGGGTCTCATAGTTAATCAACAGTTCACTGTAAATCACAATCTTATAATAGCTTGACACAGTAAATGTCCCAGAGATCTTAATGAATAGGAAGGAGGCGACAATGTCAAAGTGTAATCACCGCTCCCTGCTATTCATAAACAGCTATAATTGTAACCATGAAATTCCTCCAATTGAGTTTAATCAATATACCAACTCGTTCAATTGTAGATACTGTAGAGATATATTACTTAACAACTGTGTCCACTAATCCTCAGGATAAGGCACAAAAGGTAGGTTAACCACTTCACTGAATTGAAAATAAACCCTTCACAGTGATCACTGATTTTTAGAATAAGCTGATAACCAGCGGCAAACCAGTACACCCAGTAACGGTAATCTGGTATCCTCAATTGGTTAGTATTACTTGAGCTACTGGGATTTTTCTTTAGAGAAGGACTGCAGGAAAATATCAGTACTCTCATGGATGGGCCTGAGCCCGCTCACCCAACCGGACAGATGACTGCGGACGGACGGTCCTGCTGCTCAGATGACGATGATGACGCTGGAATGGATGAAACACTTCTGATCTTTGCTCCTGGAAAACTGCCTCCACTGCACTCCCTGCAGCTCTCCTTGATCGATCGCTGCCGCTGGATCTGGAACGGACTCAGATGATAGTGAAGCTGGTTCTGCAGATCATCCATTGGAACACTGTAGCCCAACAACTTGCTGGGACACTGTGAAATACAGTCCGCTAAATCGCTGAGTATAGGCTGCAGGCCGTGGTCCCACTGCAAAAGTACACAGAGCCCTTGCTGATCGATCACATCATCCAAAGAGGCCGCAACAAGCCCATCGACTTAAATAAAAGTTCTCCCAGAAGGCACGGTCTCTCCCAGAAGCCTTCCAGCACAGCCTAATGGGAAATTGAGTCCTTCCACAGCAGAGTCTGATGACACTTCCCTCTGTCCCACAAGGCATCACTCCTACACAGTTCCATCTCTTCTTAACAGACTCAACACTAGAGGAAAACTCTCCATAGTATTCAAAAGACACAAATGTCCCCATGCCAGAAGAGCGATACCAAGCTCCTGGCTACATCAGCCTGCAAACATTTGTAAAATACACATTGTGGTCTTTGTACTGAACAGTTTGGAGACCCCTGATTTAGAACACAGATTAGCAAATTATTATAAAGCTGATCTCTCTTCCTCAATGAAACAACTCCAGGGTGCTACCATTTTGTCAATAACCTGTGTGTGTCATCCAAATCCTATAAAGTATATGAAAAGTACCAATGGAAATTCATAATCATTATGACAAAGCCAGCATTGTGTGTAGCAAAAATCATTTAGGACAATAGGCAACTGTCAAATTTCAGCTAATGATCTATTCTCTTCTAAAAGAAGTCGAGCACACTGCGATGCAACCAGTAGCATAAGGCACCACCCTAAAACCGGAATATGCACTGTGTAAGAAAGTCTACAATTATGTATTTGATTAAAATTGGTAAGCCTTCTGTGTAAGTCTGGGTGAAAAAAAAGGAGGACATCTTCTAATGTGTTATCTACATAAGAAAAAGCCATCAGTCCCACTGAACAGCACAAATTTCAATAGCTAGAATCTTGTATATTGTTGTCAGAAATGCAGGTGAGTTGACTGTACTTCTTAATAAAAAGTCCTCATGTGGAGCGGGGTAACATTTGAGGCCCTCTTATATGGGTACGAATAAATACAAAATATATGCAGTGCTCTACACAGGAAACATCCCAAAGATGCGCAATAGGGTTTAGGTCTGGAGACATGCTTGGCCAGTCCATAACCTTTATCCTCAGCTTCTTTAGCAAGGCAGTGGTCATCTTGGAGGTGTGTTTGAGGTTGTTATTTTGGAATACTGCCCTGCGGCCCAGTCTCTGAAGGGAGGGGATCATGCTCTACTTCAGTGTGTCACAGTACATGTTGGCATTCATGGCTCCCTCAATAAACTGTAGCTCCCCAGTGCTGGCAGCACTCATGCAGCCCCAGACCATGACACTCCCACCACCATGCTTGACTATAGACAAGACACACTTGTCTTTGTACTCCTCACCTGGTTGCCGCCACACCCGCTTGACACCATCTGAACCGAATACGTTTCTTGGTCTCATCTGACCACAGGACATGGTTCCAGTAATCCATGTGCTTAGCCTGCTTGTTTTCAGCAAACTGTTTGCGGGCTTTCTTGTGCATCATCTTTAGAAGAGGCTTCCTTCTGGGACGACAGCCATGCACACCAATTTGAGTATGATCTAAACACTGACAGGCTGACCTCCCACCCCTTCAACCTCTGCAGCAATGCTGGCAGCATTCATATGGCTATTTCCCAAAGACAACCTTTGGATATGATGCTGAGCATATGCATTAAACTTCTTTGGTCGACCATGGTGAGGCCTGTTCTGAGTGGAACTTGTCCTGTTAAACCACTGTATGGTGTTGGCCACCGTGCTTCACCTTTATGTAGAGCAGGAGTAGGCAGCCTTGGCACTCCATCTGTTGTGAAACAAGTTCTACTCCCAGAGCCAGAGGCATGATGAGATTTGTAGTTTCACCACAGCTGAAGTGTCAAGGTTGCCTACCCCTGATGTAGAGCAACAATTCTTTTTTTCAGATTGTTAGAGAGTTCTTTGCCATGAGGTGCCATGTTGAACTTTCAGTGACCAGTATGAGAGAGTGAAAGCGATAACACCAACATTTAACACACCTGCTCCCCATTCACACCCGAGACCTTGTAACACTTAACGAATTACATGACACCAGGGAGGAAAAATGGCTAATTGGGCCCAGTTTGGACATTTCCATTTAAGGGTGTACTCACATTTGTTCCCAGCTGTTTAGACATTAATGGCTGTGTGTTGAGTTATTTTGAGGGGACAGCAAATGTACACTGTTATACAAGCTGTACACTCACTACTTAATAATACTGTGGAATTACATATGTATAATTACTATATGGTATTAGCAGATACTCCAGTTATTTCAGGAGGTGATAATACTAGATATATGAAGAGTGCAGATTTGTATGTGATGATCAGCTAATTATAACCCAATAACTGCTGGGACATGTAAAGCGGCTTTCAGTCTTCTCTAATACCGCACTGAGCTTTACGTTAAACTGCCATCAGATGAATGCAAAAGACTTTATAGATCAGCAGGCAACGTATTGATTGGTGATGCAGTGAAGATTGTGATGGGCAGGTCAGGGTGGTACATAAATGTAAGGACGCTGCGGGTGCACTGCAGAAGGATGCTGTGCAGTTAGATTTTTTTATAAATTGTGTAGTTCTATAAGGCAGCTGAACTCCAACTCTTTGCTAAATCCTCTATAATCACACATGAAGGAATCCTTCAAGCCTAAGCTGTAATCTCGGATTCTTTATTCATGTCTTTCGGAGGATGATTGCACAAGTTCTCTCCTCCTTACGCAGTATAAGAGTGTTTCCAAACTATCCACAGTTACAACAGCATTGGAAATGTCTTTCAAAGCAGTCCAGTTGCACACACACACACATTAAAACAAATTAATCAACACCAATTAATCCAGTATTTTCAAAATGCTTTTACTATATAGCAACAGGGCACTAGCGGTATATGTGATCATTGTTTATGAATGGATAGTGCTAGTAGAGACTTGCACATTATTCATTAACCAATTAAGGACCGGAAGGATTTCCCACGTTAGGACCAGAGCACGTTTTGCGATACGGCACTTTAACTCACAATTGCGCGGTCGTGCGACGTTGTACATTTGCGTTCTTTTTTTTCCCACACACAGAGCTTTCTTTTGGTGGTATTTGATCACCTCTGCGTCATTTCTAATCACCGCTATAAACAAAAAAAGAGCAACAATTTTGCTAAAAAAAAAAAAAAAAAAAAAAACGACAATAGGTCTTACCTTTTGCTAAAATACAAATCCAAAAAAAATATAAAAAAACAAATGTATTCATCGGTTTTGGTCGATTTATATTCTTCCTCATATTTTTGGTAAAAAAAAAAAAAGCGCAATCGGCGTTTATTGACTGGTTTGCGCAAAAGTTGCCGTGTTTAACCAACCATGAGAATTAAATTTCTGGCGCTTTTACAATTTTTTTTTTTTTACACCTAATAGCGGCGATATTGCAGCAGACATGTCGGACGTTTTTTACACTATTTCGGGACCAATGACATTTATACAGTGATCAGAAATGTAAATATCCACCGGTTACTGTATAAATGTCATTGGCAGTGAAGGGGTTACCCTGCAGGGGGTGATCTAGGGGTTAACCGTGTTCCCTAGGCGTGTTCTAACTGAGGGGGCTGGGCTGCCAACGGCATAAGAGATCTAACTGATCCCAGTGACAGGGATCAGTAGATCTCTGACATGCTGCCTAACAGAGTGGGGAACCGCCGTGTTTACATTGGCGGTTCCCCGTTTTTCTTTTCTCCCAGGCAAATCGCGGCTCGCTGGCGGAGATCAAGTCCACCCGAGCCGCGGCCACACTTCTGTAGAGTGCAGCGGGCATGAGAGAATGCCGCCGGCGGCTCGCTCCCGTCCGCTACAGCGCATGCACGAGCCGCCGTTTATAATCGGCGATTTGCGGGATGCTGCCACTCTGCAGCAGTAAATGTAAGCGAGCCGGACTGGAGCCGATTAAAGCAGTGCTGTAATCTATAGACATCAGGAGTTGTTTTTTTTAATTCTTTAAGAAAAAAACAGCAATGATTTTACATCCATTCAGATTTTGATCAAAGATTGAGGTGTAAATGGAAATGTAATTCAAATTGTACAGAGCACAAAACTAAGCAGTAGACAGCCAGTCAGGTATTAATACAATGGAGCAGATTTACCAAAACTGGAGCACTCACAATCCAGTGAAGCTGTGCATGGAAGTCAATCACCTTTTATCCTTTACAGATATTGATCCATTATGAAAAAAGCTTATAGTGGGTACATCCTGCATTGCCGGCAAACAGAAAATAAAGTCATGTCTAAAAGAAAAGAAAGGAAAGAAAAAAAAAAAAGAAAAAATGGGGGGGTTTGGGGTGAGGGGATACAGGGGCCTCCATAGTTTATCTCAGGTATTTGAAATCTTCCTAGACAGTCTTGTTACTCACTACTAACCAGTGGTGACAGTCAAGGCTTCCTTCCTTCCTTGCAATCCTCCTCTATTCTTTCCCATCCTACCTTAAATAGCAGGTGGAAGGTGGAGTCTGAACAGAAGGCGGGACATGCTTTTCCTCTTTACAGCCAGGTTATTGGTTGCTAGGACTGCCCCGCATTCCAGCATTGTTAACATGAATAGCATGTCCCGCCCTCTTTCTGGAATGCCCCCCCTTCCACCTGCTAGATGACTGCTGTGGCAGCGGGAGAAGGAAGCCGCAGCCAAGAGAGGATACCCAGGCTGCTAAGTGGCGGAGCCAGGGTCCGGGTTAGTATTGCCCTGCGGGCCGTTTTCGGGCCGCGATCCGCCATTTAGCGATGCTTGCTCTATAGTATTTCTCTTTTCACCTCGTTCAACAGCTACATTAAATGTCATGTAAAGAGGTGAAGAGACAGGTTGAGCAGCGTAACCAGCACAGACACTCTCAGAAGAAGAGACGGATATGGCCGGCTGCCATATTACCTGTTGCAGGCTGACTGGTAAGGTTTTTTTTTGTTTTTTTTTTACTCACAAGACAGATTTTTATTAAAAGAGATTCCAAAATTGCAATCCAGAGCAGAAAATGCAACATATGCAGTGTATGTAAATAGTCACCCCCAGGGCCGGCGTTAGCATAAGGCAGCTTAGGCAGCTGCCTTACGGCGCCAGGCCAGGGGGGGCGCCAAACCCAGGCATCCCACAACCAGCTTTACCTTGCTACCTTCATGTGCTTCTCTCCTTGCAGCCCCTGGAATGATCTACAATATTTTCCGGTTCCCACCTGGGCTGCAGAAGGAGCACTAAGCCAGCACAATTGCCAGGAGGGGAGAGGAGTCGAGTGAGACCAGGAGGAGGGGGAACTGCAGAGTAGGAACTCGGCTCAGCCACGGCTCCGCTATGGAGATAATCACTGCTGAGCGGGGAGGAGCTGAGTGACACCAGGAGGAGGGCTCAGGTAATGGGTGTTATATTTATGCCCACTAAGCCTGCAATAGATGGGAAACGTTATGCAGGCTTAGTGGGTGGTGAGGAAGGCATGGCGCTGTGCTGTGTCCCCTCCATAGACATTGTGTCAGGGCAGGAAGAAGGGCTCATAGACATAGGAGCGTCTGGCTGCAGTGTGTGACAGTCTGAGCCCGGCCCGCCGCTCCTCCCACCTTCCTCCCTGCTTGGATGAGAGACGAGAAATAAGATGTGTCAGCTCCGCCCTCCCCCTCTGTGTCTGCTCCGCCCTCCCCCTCTGTGTCTGCTCCGCCCTCCCCCTCTGTGTCTGCTCCGCCCTCCCTCTCTGTGTCTGCCCCGCCCACACTCCTATCCCCAGCCTGCAGCCAGTATGAGAAAGGAGATGTGGGCGGGAGATTTGAAGTCTTTAGCTACTTGATTGGTGCCTATGTGTGAACCAGCAGATAGCAGCCTTGGGTGAGTCTCCCCCTACCTCCCTTCTCTCCCCATCTGCCCCCCTCAACTCTGTTCTTTCAGGAGATTCACACACCTGGCAGGGTGATTTCCTGTCCAGGAAGCCCAGGGTCACACTTGTTAGGACCAGGAATTTACAGGCTGCATGCTTTCACCTCTACGCTTAGATCAGCCCAGTCGATGGAGAATGTTGGTGTAATTG
>BLSH010185965.1:2114711-2137859 GCA_018402905.1 Glandirana rugosa
CGAGCTTTGAAGATTGAAAGTGAAATAAATAGCAATTTTGGTTTGTGGTGCTCAGACTAAGTGTAGTTCAGCTCTTCACAACAGCCAGCAGGGGCATGATAGATCTGCATTCTGCCGACTGCAAAAGTGAAAAAACACATCTCCAGGCGCTCTATAGATGTGCACTTTCCAGGGAGGGAGATGTCCACTGGGTGGCGTAGACTTGATCTATGCAGTTGCCCATCAGTTGGTACAGTGATTACAAAAAGGGAGATGTTGAAAGTGCAGAATGAATTGTAGACACAAACTAAAGCTGCATGATTAATCGTTAAAAAAATTGTTATCACGATTCAACTCCCATCACGATCTTAATACAGCATTTCCCCGATTCATGTTAAACAAGTGCAGAGCCAAGCAGAGCTGTCAAAAGAAAAAAAAACTCAGCCAGCAAATGTTTATCAACAGCGATAAAGAGAAACAATATATCTCTCGGTTCTTTTAGATCAAAGGGGTGAATTTCGGTCTGTAAACGAGGTCAGTTTAAGCACTTAAAGACTATGAAGTATTTTTTGCTAGAAAATTACTTAGAACCCCCAAACATTATATATACTTGTTTTTTTAGCAGAGATCCTAGAGAATAAAATGGAGATTGTTGCAATATTATATTTCCCACTTTATTTGCGCAGCAGTCTTCCAAAAGCAATTTTTTACCACTTCTGCCCCAGCGCCATAAATAGGCGGTGGCTACTTTGAGTGGATGATATCGGGATATAGCTTGCAGCTGCAGGCTATATCGCGGTACTGTTTTTTTTTTAGAGCGGACGGTTGGCTATCCGGGGTTAATGGCCGATCCGGCTCGGGAGCCGCTCGATCTTTTTCCCCGGGGGAAGAAGGGGACAACCCCCCCTTCCGCTGCTCTTCTCTGGCCTCCCGTCCCACTGGGAGACCGGAGCTACAATCCGGCGCGTCCACCGGTTCAGAGGAGACCTGAAGGAAGCCGGAATCGGCTCCAATCGGGTCTCCTTCGACAAATTCCGGAAAGCGATGTCATAACGTCACTTCTGGTTTACTTGGCAGCTAACGGCGCCGGTTTTAAAAAAAATGATAGTATTCAGAATCGCCGTTTTTGGCGATCTGAATACAGTGAAGTGCAAAGGAGGGATGGGGGGCCCTCCATAAAGAGTACCTGTCACCATGTATTACTATCACAAGGGATGTTTACATTCCTTGTGACAGCAATAAAAGTGATCAGTTTTTTTTTTTTTTTTAAGGAACAGTGTTAAAAATAAATAAAAAAAATAAAAAAATAAAAAAATAATTTAAAGTGCCACCGTCCCCGCAAGCTCGTGCAGCAAAGAAGACGCATACGTAAGTTGCACCCGCATATAAATACGGTGTTCAAACCACACATGTGAGGTGTCACCTCAATTGCCAGAGTGTGAGCAATAATTCTAGTAAAGAACCTCCTCTGCACCTCTAACCTGGTTACCAAATTTTTTTTGAAAGCGTCGCCTATAGATTTTTTAAGTACCAGACTTTGTCGTCATTCCGCGAGTGCGCGCAATTTTCAACTGTAACATGTATCATATCTATTTACTCGGCATAACATCCTCTTTCACAATATACAAATAAATTCGGCTAACTTTACTGTTGTCTTATTTTTTAACTCAAAAATTGAATTTTTAAAAAAAGAATCGCGCTTGAAAGACCGCTGCACAAATACAGTGTGACAAAAAGTATTGCAATGATCGCCATTTTATTCTCTAGTCCAATTCTAACCTGATGTAAGAATTCTAAAGAATATAGCGAGCTGAAGACAGCAGATATACATGTAAAACTTATGTAGGGAGATTTGTTTCATCTCTCCCAGTAGGAGTGCTTGCTTTCCAGTCCTGAACCCTCCCTCTCCCAGTAGGAGTGCTTGCTTTCTAGTGCTGAACCCTCTCTCTCCCAGTAGAAGTGCTTGCTTTCTAGTGCTGAACCCTCCCTCTCCCAGTAGGAGTGCTTGCTTTCTAGTCCTGAACCCTCTCTCCCAGTAGTAGTGCTTGCTTTCCTGTCCTGAACCCTCCCTCTCCCAGTAGGAGTGCTTGCTTTCTAGTCCTGAACCCTCCCTCTCCCAGTAGTAGTGCTTGCTTTCCTGTCCTGAACCCTCCCTCTCCCAGTAGGAGTGCTTGCTTTCCAGTCCCGATTCCTTCCTCTCCCAGTAGGAGTGCTTGCTTTCCAGTCCTGATTCCTTCCTCTCCTAGTAGGAGTGCTTGCTTTCCAGTCCTGATTCTTTCCTCTCCCAGTAGGAGTGCTTGCTTTCCAGTCCTGATTCTTTCCTCTCCCAGTAGGAGTGCTTGCTTTCCAGTCCTGATTCTTTCCTCTCCCAGTAGGAGTGCTTGCTTTCTAGTCCTGAACCCTCCCTCTCCCAGTAGGAGTGCTGCTTTAAAAAAGATTGCATAAGGTCAGTATAAAGCCAAAATAACATACTTTAAATTCATGAAGAAACTTATTTAAAAAAAATTATTATATATATATATATATTAAACTATTTTGTTCATTTTAATTTATACAAATAGTAAACAAAAGAGGAAAAAATCCACAATATCGTACAATCAAGGACTAATTTGTCTTACAATACATCCCAATCAGAGAGGAAGAAGGCATATTCCCAGTTTTTCCTGATAGCTCAGCTCAAAAAATAACACATCAGGGGGTATAACAAACATAATATCATAGAGTGAACCCAGCTTATCACAATGCGTTTTTTTTTTACCACAAATGTGTAGAAGAATATATATCAGCCAAAACTGATGAATACATTTGTTTTTCTATTTTTTTTTTGTATATGTATTATAGCAAAAAAACAAAAAATATTGTTTGTTTTCAAAATTGTCACTCTTTTTTGTTTATAGCGGTGATCAGAAGTGACGGGAAATCCTTTCGGGGCTGAAGTGGTTAAGGAGAAAACTCTATGGCATGCCACAGCTCCCAAATCCTGTTATATCTATCCAGGGAATCATTGAGAGAAGCAAATATTTCATCTTTTGGACATACAGGATGCTAGCATGGAGCTCCATCAAAGAAGGTGACACTATACACCGTGCCGCCGCAAGGAGATGCAATAACCGCCATTTGGACGTTTAAGGAACTTTAAAGGGGGGTAAACCCAAAAAAACATTTTAAGAGTAAATAAGATCGAGGAGTTGAAAACCTGATGAATGAGGGCATGCTAAATGTATATATTTTAACCACTTGACCACTGGGCACTTAAACCCCTTAACAACCAGACCAATTTTCAGCTTTCAGTGCTCTGACATTTTGAATGACAATTACTTAGTCATGCAACACTGTACCCATATGAAATTTGCGTCCTTTTTTTTCAGACAAATAGAGCTTTCTTTTGGTGGTGTTTAATCACCGCTGGGTTTTTTATTTTTTGCGCTATAATGAAAAAAAGACCGAAAACTTAGTTAAAAAAATGAATTTTTCTTCGTTTCTGTTATAAAATTTTGCAAATTAGTAATTTTTCTTCATAAATTTTGGCCAAAATTTATACTGCTACCTATCTTTGGAAAAAAAAATTGTGTAGATTATTTGGTCCTTGTGTAAGTTATAGAGTCTACAAGCTATGGTGCCAATCACTGAATATTGATCACACCTGATGTACCGACGACCTATCTCATTTCCTGAGACCCCAACAAGCCAGGAAAGTACACATACCCCCAAATGACCCCTTCTTGGAAAGTAGACATTCCAAGGCATTTAGTAAGGATTATGGTGAATTTTTTGAAGTTGTAATTTTTTCCCACAATTCTTTGCAAAATGAAGATTTTTATTTAATTTTTTCCCCAAAATTGTAATATGTTAATGGGTTATTTCTCACACCCAGCATATGCATACCACAAATTACACCCCAAAATACATTCTACTCCTCCTCCTGAGTATGACGATAACACATGTGTGAGACTTTTACACAGCTTGGCCACATGCAGAGGCCCAATATGTAGGGAGCGCCATCAGGCATTCTAGGAGCATAAATTATACACAATTCTTGACTACCTCTTGCACTTTGGAAGGTCCTGGAGCACTAGGACAATGAAAACACCCAAAAAATGACCCCATTTTGGAAAGCAAACACCCCAATGTATATTCTAGGAGGCATAATGAGTCTTTTGAACATGTCATTTTTTCCACAAGTTTTTGGAAAATGTGGAAAGAAAATGAAAACGCATTTTCTTTTACATAAAGTTGTCCATTTATACAATATTTCTAACACACAGCATGTACCCAGCAAAAATGACACCCCAAAATATATTCTGCTACTCCTCCCGAGTATGGCGATACCACATGTGTAACACTTTTACACAGCCTGTCCACATACAGAGGCCCAACATGCAGGGAGCACCGTCAGGTGTTCTAGGGGCATACATTTCGAATCTAATTTGAAACTACCTTTTACACTATTGTGAGGCACTGTGGTGGCATGGATAGGCACTGTAGTGGCACAGATGGGCAGGGTAGTGGCACGGATGAGCAGTGTAGTGGCACAGATGAGCAGTGTAGTGGCACGGGTTGGGCACTGTAGTGGCACGTATGGGCACTGTAGTGGCATGGATGGGCACTGTAGTGGCATGGATGTGTCACGGATGAGAACTGATGTGGTATGGATGAGCATGAATGAGGTACAAATGAGCCACGGATGGGTGGATGAGCATGGATGGGTGGGTGAGCCCGGATGGGTGAGCATGGCTGGGTGGCTGGGGGAGCATGGATGGATAGCTGGGGGAGCACGGCTGGGTGGGTGAGCATGGATGGGTGAGCACGGCTGGGTGGGTGATCACGGATGGATGGCTGGGTGAGAATGGATGGATGGGTGAGGATGGATGGATGGGTGAGGATGGATGGATGGGTGAGCAAGGCTGGGTGGGTGAGCATGGCTGGGTGGGTGAGCATGGATGGATGGCTGGGTGAGCATGGATGAGCGTGCATGGCTGGATGGGTGAACATGGCTGTGTGAGGATGGCTGGATGGGTGAGCATGGACGGATGGGTGAGGATGGGTGCGTGAGCATGGATTGGGTGAGGATGGGTGGGCGAGTATGGATTGGGTGAGGATGAGTGGGTGAGTATGGATTGGGTGAGGATGAGTGGGTGAGTATGGATTGGGTGAGGATGGCTGGTGGGGACTGGGGGTGCACACTGTCACTTAGCAGCGCTGTGGGCATTACACATTGCCTACAGCGCTGCAGCACCTCCTCTCTCCCCCCTCTCTGCTCTCGCAATGCACCGATCGGTGCGGAGAGGAGAGAGAAAAGCCGGCGGAAGCGCCGGCTTGTTTACATGTGATCAATGATGGCGCGATCACGTGGTGAAAGGCCGCTCACAGGGGCCATTCACCGCGATCCGTGATGCGCCGGGTCCCCGAGTCCCGGGCACTTTTGTTGCCAGCGGTTTAATCATTAATGGCTGTGTGTTGAGTTATTTAGAGAGGACAGCACATTTACACTGTTATACAAGCTGTACACTCACTACTTTACATTGTAGCAAAGTGTCATTTCTTCAGTGTTGTCACATGAAAAGATAGAATAAAATATTTTCAAAAATGTGAGGGGTGTACTCACTTTTGTGAGATACTGTATATAAAAAGATATATTATTTTATATCTGGGTCCAGCTTTACCATTTATATTCCTTAAGGTGTGTTAAGTGTTCTGGTTATGCTGTAGAAATATTTTTTTCTTACAATAAACACAAGTTTACATGTTTATTCATTTTCTTTTCATATTCTAAGCTGCTGCCAGGCTCTGGAAAGTGGTCAGATAAGAAACCAATGCATCCTTCAAATTGTATGACAATAGGGTTTTGTTACATGTTTACAGGTCTGAAAAACATTTATGAAATGAGAGAATCTGCCAATGTAATTTCCTGGGAATGTGTCCTCCTACTGCGGTCTTCCATCTGTTATCATTATGACTATCACTTAATGATCTATTATTGTGCATACTTAGTGTTCACTGGAGGGGGGGTCTACAATACAACGTGGAGGCCAAAAACAGTTTGTAGCTAAAAGGATTCAAATGCTTCATATTAAACTAAAAATGGCATGAGAAAAATATGGGGGCTGGCATCACCGACCCCCTGAAAATTTTAGTTGCCTGGCTGGTATACTGACTGCCTGTCTTCTGAATCACCAGTCCAATACAAAGTATGCACAAAAAAAAAGAATCTGGGGTAAGTCAAAGGTCCTTACGTAACTGTTCAGCTCATCCTATTGCTTCAGTTTTCTCGAGATTAAGATGTCACTATTTATTATATTGCACATGTGGTCCATTTTGCTCAGAAATCCTCTCTCGGCTACTACTATTAGCAGCACTCTGAGCAGGATCTAAATACACTCACTTTGGATTTAGAGTGCTTTGTTGTGCCCCTATATTGCCCGTTGTAAGGGAATACCATGCTTTGTAGAATTTGCTACCTCTAAAAATCATGCAGTTAGTTGAATAGAGTTCACCAGTGCAGAACAAAAGTGTAATGTGATAAAATATAATGTGTTTCCCTGAAAATAAGACCTACTGTTCATTTTCCAGGAGGGCAGCAATATAAGCCCTACCCTGAAAATAAGCCCTAGTTTAAAATGCTTGTAAAATCCTATAACCCACTATATTGCAATAGTATATAATGTACAATGTTTGTGTTTCTATAATATAATTGTGTCAAATACCTTTGTTACAGCGCCACTCAGGGCTTAGCTGACCCCCACTGCTCTCCTCCTCTTCTCCCAGCTGTCAGCAGGGGGTCTCGCCCCCCCTCCCTCTGCAGTGCTCAGAGCGGGGAAGAGAGCTTGGGTGGGTCACAGGAGCGCTGAAACGAAGGTATTTGATACAATTATATTACAGAAACACACACATTGTACATTCTATTCTACTGTATTAGAGTGGATTATAGGATTTTACAAGCATTTTAACTTTGTTCACACTGGGGATTCCTGACAGGCAGGGAGGGAGAGGGTGAGAGAAGACAATACATTACATGGTAAGACCTACCCCGAAAAGAAGCCCTACTGTGCCTTTTGTTGCGAAAATTAATATAAGACCCGGGGCTTATTTTCAGGTAAACACTGTACTTGTTTCTGGAAAGCTCCAGTGTTTTATATAACGTATCTATGCAAACAGCATCATGAAGGTCAATAAGGTATTAAAAGAAGTCTGAAGTATAGTTCTGGAGAAGCGATCAACATTCAAGGTTGGATTATAAAAGGTAGCACAAACTTTGAACGTCCCCAGGGTAGTATAAACAGAAGTCCACATACAGGGAATAGGTCATATGTGCAAGTAAACAATGCATAAAAAGCATTGGCTTTTACCCACATACATTCACTTTTTCAATCCCATGAATTGCTTCCCAATCATGAAAATATGCTGGGAATTTTACACTACAGAAGATTTGCACCTGCAAACATCTGTGTGCATGAGAGCTAAATAACATTATTTAAAACATTTGCAACAAAATGGCACAACCATGGCTCGGCCTAAAGAATGCTATCCACCAAAACTCAATGAGCTGGCAAGGAGGACATTAGTCAGAGAAGCAAGCAACCGGCCAATAGTAACTCTGAAGGTATTGCAAAGATCTACAGCAGGGATATGCAATTAGCGGACCTCCAGCTGTTGCAAAACTACAAGTCCCATCATGCCTCTGGTGTCATGCTTGTGGCTGTCAGAGTCTTGCTATGCCTCATGGGATTTGTAGTTTTGCAACATCTGGAGGTCCGCTAATTGCATATCCCTGATCTACAGCAACAATAAGCAAAATTATAACCTGCACACACTACAAAGCTGGGCTTTATGAAAGAATAACAAGGAAGAAAAAACAAACAAATCCCGTGTGCAGTTTGCCCACAGGCATGTGGGACACACCACACACCCATGGAAAAAAAAGTTTTATTATACTGAAGTTTTGGACCGTAGTGCAAATTGCTATGTGTGCTGGAAAGCCAACATGGCTCATCAACCACCCACATGGTGCAAGGTGTTGTGGGGATGTTTTCATGGGCAAGGACCTCAGAAACGAGGAGCTTTATTTCCTTGGCAATTCCGGAGGAAACCTAAGACAGTGTAGAGCAGAGGTTCTCAACCCTGTCCTCAAGTACCCCCAACAGGCCATGTTTTGGGAATTTCTCTTAGATAAAATAGCTGTCCAAAATACCAAGCCAATGACTCAGATTTAAAGCACATGTGCAAGATAAAGGAAAACCTGGAAGCATGGCCTGTTGGGGGTACTTGAGGACAGGGTTGAGAACCACTGGTGTAGAGGATCAGCAAGAGCACCCCAAAAACATACAGTCAAGGCTACACTGGAGAAGTTTAAAACCAAAAACTTGTGTGTTTCAGAATGGCCCAGCCAAAGCCGAGCACCCATTCAAATAGAATCGGGTGGCAAGGCTTGACAATTGCTATTTAGCCCCATTCAACCTGAACTTCATAAGCAATTTTGTCACTGGGAAGTTTGCAAGTGCCGGTTCGCACAATCACAATGTGCAAAACTAGATGGGACTTACCCCAGCAGTAGTCGGAGACAAATGTGGTTTCCATCAACTACTTATTCAGGGTTTGATGAACCTTTGTGCCAAAATAAAACTAAATGAATGCAACATTTACTGTTAAAGTGTTACTAAACCCAGGACCCTGCATTCACTATATCTGGTCTCCCACAGTACACAGAACATGGAAATGCAATTATTTTAGTAAATATAAACTGCTAAATACCTTTTCTCATCAGCAGTTAGAGCAATCTTGTAACTTCTATCAGTTTCTGGTTGAGCACTGGTTAAAGCTTGTAGGAGTAGTTTTAATTCTCCATGACCCCTGACCCTCTGTCTGGCCAGTGCGGAGTTGGCCCTTTGCTGATCACATGCACCCTTCCAAAAAACGAAAACAAAACAAAAAACTTCCTAGCAATACACACCAAACTGAGCATGTGCAGAGTGTCCCAAGGCTCAGCGCTATCAGGAAATGGATTGGGGACTGAGGAAGAAGGGGGGGGGGGGTCAGAGAAGACAGAATCAAACAGCCTTTTTGCGCAATGCTAAGAATTAAGTCCTTAGGTTCTACAGTGAGTATAACAAGTATACTTTACTGCATATAAAGGCTGATTTTACTGTTGTGGGTTTAGTAACACTTTAATTATGTTGCATAATCGTGTACTTGTGGGTGAAGATTTGAATGAAAAACTGTAGATAAATTTGAAAGGTGTAGGTGTGCAAGCTGGCAAAGTGCACATGATTATGGGCAGAGATGGCTTCTAGCACATGGCTGGCAAGCTGCCATCAGCCTACAAATACAAGGGGGAAAAGGAGTAAAACACAGATATGCTATATAAAATCACAATAAGCCTATGCAGTACAAACATTCTTCCTGATACTTGCAGTCAGGCTATGCACACCAAAACAAAGAACACTCTTTATATGACATCCTGTGGCATGCTTCTATTTAGGTTTATTTGCAATGGAGGTCTTTTTTCCCCTGAATACAAACTATTCTGTACAATACCAGGAGTAAATAATATGATATAAATTTTAGGAATTTCAGGATGCAGCTATACATCTTAATGCAGGAGTGCCCAAACGCTGGCTCACAGATCCCTCTAATGTGGCCCGCGACCTTCTGCTCTAGGATGGCAGGTAGGCAAGCCCAGATCACAGGTTCCTGACCCGCCAACCTAAAACATCAGTGTTGAGCCGGTGGTAGAGGAAGCACGTGGCTACGGTAGAGAGCAGAGTCGATGCTTCCTATATAGCGCCGGCTCCTGTCACAGCCAGTGATACCTGCAGGGTGATTCCTGAAGTGAAGATTATGTTTAAAGTTTCTTTTTATTAAAATCACATAGCAATGGGCATATGTTGTAGTTCTACACTGGTTACTGTGGGCTGCTTTCAAACTGATCCGCAGGTGCAGCTCAGTTCACCTGCAGGTTACCTGCACTAAGCCATTGAATTCTATTATTACCTGTGGGTTTGGTGCGCTTTCGGAAAGTGCACCACACCTGCAGGATATAAAAGAAGTCTATGGCAAAGTGCAGTTAACCTGCAGGAAAGCCGCAAGCACACTGTGCTGCACCCGTGGGGTGGGTAAACCGCAGCGCATCAGTGTGAAAGCAGCGTTAGGCCCCATTCACATCATCGGTCCGCTTGTCACGTCTTTGGTGGACTTATGTCCGTTTACATCCACCTACCTCCAATCCGACAAAAAAAAGAAAAACAGAAGGGGATCCATCCCCTTCCATCTGGGAGAATCAGATCAGAGGGCCCATAGAGTAGAGCGGGCTGCGTCCACGCTGAAGAGAGAACACGGGCATGTCATCCGCCCGCTCTGCTCATTGTGGCCCGTGACCCGTCACCAAGTCACTTAAGTGGCCCTCACTCTTCAAAAGATTGGTCACCCCCGGCTTACAGCATACATACATACACACATACATACATAACCAAAACAGATTCAGAATAGCCATAGAGCTACAGGCATTGCTCCTGTTGTAGATACATTGGCGACTAGTGTTCTGGTTTGCCAAGCATTGTACTGAACTAAACAAAAGTATTGTTTCCAAAATGATGGATAAAGTAAAGTAAAAAGAGCTGGGCAAAGCAGATGTGAAAGAAACACTTCTGTAAATATTTTAAAATTGCAGCTATGACAGTCTGAAATATGCACACTGTAATGGCATATGCCAAGCATCAGAAAAAACATGTTGATTTGGATCAAGGCCCAGAACAGATTGCATCTATGGGCTCAGTGGTATTTGAGGAGAAAACATCTTATTGGATTTGAGTAGTTATTCTTAACTAGGATTCCAATGAACCCTAGGGTTCCTCCAGAGGTTGCTAGAGGTTCTTAGAGCTGTGACTAATAGACCCCCCTTTTGATGGTACCTGCATATTTCTGAGGGTATTGCCACTTGAAAGAGCCAGCCATATAAAACCAATGATATGTCTAGCTGTGGTTGGCATTCTGAGCACCATTTTAAGGAAGGGCCATTCTTCTCACTGACCACCAATGTAAGGTGCAGTGACTACCGAGGAATAGGTTTTAGCAGGGGGTTCCCCTGACCTGAACTTTATCTCAAGGGTTCACTGGGGGTAAAATGGTAGAGAAAGGCAGGATTATAGGGTGCCCACCACTAATCTGTGGATATGTATGGAATGGAATCTGGAGAAGTACAACTAAAGGATATCCGTGTCTCTGCAGAGAAGGAACAATTGTCCTGTAAAGAACAAGGTATGAGCTGTTAACAATGTTGGCATCACATGGGCTTCCAGCAAGGGATAAAAGGTCATGGCATGGTCAGGGGAATTGAATAAAGCATTACTGACATGTTTCTGGCAGTAGTTTCCTGTAGAACTACATGCATCTGATTCAGGCAAGCAATTGTGCCAGTTTTGGTAATTACCGACACAGGTAGCACATTCAGGAAATTCTTACTACCACCATTGTATGAAACGGTCGCTATGGCAGGAACAGATTATTAAAAATTACTACCAGTTCTCAAAATTAGGAAACTGGCGTTAAGACCAACTCTGAGCTGGTGTACAGAGGTACAGTATTCCGAGTGGGGGATGTCTGTGCTGAGCTCTGTCCCTGATCCCGTTCAGATAACAAATGGGAAATTCTCTGTCTGAAAGCTTAATATAAACAAGAGGCTGGGGATGGTGGTGATGCCATTACCAAAACTGGATTGAATAGCAGCTATGGATCCATCCAATGCTGTGCACTGTCAATCAGCAGGCAGGTGGACTTCCTGGGGAACTGGTCTCTCTGTTCTCCACTGCAAAATTCCTTGGCCATGCATCTGTCATTGTAATTGGCCCAGTGGTCAGGGAGGTAGCACACTAGTGTCGGGTGTGGACACTTCAACCTCCGTGCCAGGCACTGACCGATTCATGCACCTCTCTTGGATGGCTACATGAATTGGGCTCAAGCACCAACAATTTTCGTGTGGCAGCCCAACTTTGTATTCTAAATGGTGTCCAAGATTACTGGAATAGGAAACTTGGTAAAATATTTTTTAATCCCTTGTGATTGCCAGTGATGCAATGTATATGTTAGTATAGAAAAATAAAAATAAAATAAAGAAGTACATTCTTATGGCTGTGCCTTTTCAGCATGTGGCAATGACATTGCAGGACGATCGCCCTTCCTAAAACCAGACTAATATAATTAGGAGGAGTTTACAATGACATAAAAAGGACAGGTACAGATTTAGCAAACAGAAATCAATGGGTTTGTTTGGTCTGGAAGAGAGCTTTACTTGGATTTTTGTTTTCACAGAATACATTAAGCAATTCTTACATAAAAAAGCCATATGAGTAAAAACTGAACGCCTCCATTTAATTAAACTGTAATGAATAATTTAAGCTAAATCCGCATTACAGCAGATGTGTAGAATTCACCAAGAATTCTCCGTTAGAACATCACTCCAGCAGTGCTCCTGAACCCTGCAGTCTTATAGAAGAATAGACATAATCTCTACATTTCTGAAATCTGGGTTTCCTGTACAAAGCAGAATGTGTGCTGGTATCTTTTCACTGAGAATATATTCAGGAGCATTCAGAGGTTTTATAGTTGTATGACAGTTGGTTTACTAAAAGAGTCAAGAATCTTCACTTAAAAATTGTGTGAATATTCACTTTAAAGTGGTTGTGAAGGCTGAAGGTCTTTCTACCTTGCAGCAACCCCCACTCGATCTCGATCCAGCAATGTGCCCAAGAGTAGAGGCTCCCTCGGCTCTCCCCCTCCTTATAGACTCCGACACAGCAGCCACTGGCTCCCACTGCTGTCAATAATAGCTAGTGAGGGAATGTGCCGGCCACCCACGATTGCTCCCCGAGACAAGCAGAACAGGGATCTGTGAGTGTAAAGGCCCATTCAACACAAAGGACGATCCGACTTCGGCACGACTTTGCTAGGCAATTGCAGCCCTTCTTTCAGCGTGACTTTGGCGCGACTTCAGGCGATTTACAACACAACTTATGCCAGGCGACTTTTCCTGTGGCCAATCAGAGAAGGGAGGGAGGGGTTGCCCTTGATAAATTCTATTATTTTTAACTCTGAAGTCACTTACATGTAGATGGGGGATCCGACTTGGAGGTGACTTCCATCGACTCCTATGGGCTCAAGTCAGATAGAAGTCTCCTTGAAGTCGTGCAGGAACCTTATTTTTTTTTGAAGTCGGAGCGACTCAGTAGTGTACATTAAGACGGCTCCCATTAATTTCAATGGGATTTGAGATGTCTAGCGACTTGGAGCAACTTGAGGTGACTCAAGTCGGAGAACAAGTCGCCCCTGTGTGAATGGGCCCTAAACAAAGCAGATCCCTGTTCTGACAGGGGAGTTGAGAGAGATTGTCTGTTCCCAGTGATAGGGAACAACGATCTCTCTCCTCCTCCAGTCAGCCCAGCCCCCATACAGTTAGAAACACCAGTGTTAGGAACAGTTAACCCCTTGATCGCCCCCTAGTGTTAACCCCTTCCCTGCCTGGTATATTTACACAGTAATCAGTGGCTTTTTTTTAGCACTGATCACTGTATAAATGTCACTGGTCCCAAAAAAGCATCAAAAGTGTTCGATCTTGCTGTCGCAATGTCGCAGTCCTGATAAAAATCACAGATCACCGCCATTACAATTAAAAAAATAAAATAAAAATGTCATAAATCTATTCCCATAGTTTATAGACGCTATAACGTTTGCGCAAACCAATCAATATACGCTTATTGTGATTTTTTTTAACAAAAGTATACAGAAGAATACATATTGGCCTAAACCGAGGAAGAAATTAGTAATTTTTACATTTTTTTTTGTATATTTATTATAGCAAAAGAGGTGATCAATTACCACCAAAAGAAAGCTCTATTTGTAGGGGGAAAAGTACGTCAATTTTTTTGGGGTACAAAGTCGCACAACTGCTCAATTGTCAGTTAAAGCAACGCAGTGCCGTATTGCAAAAAGTGCTCTGGTCAGGAAGGGGGTAAATCCTTCCGGGGTTGAAGTGGTTAAAAAAAAATATGCATTTACAATCCCTTTAATTACCCAATGATGGAAACATCTACACAGTCAAAGTGTGAAATAATGTGTGTATTGAAAGACAATAGGAATTTGCTTTTCACCTGAATTGATATAACAAAATAATAATTACAGTGCGGATTCAATAATAAATATTATTCTTTGTGAAAATTCATGCACAGATATGACCCATATTTCATATTTGGGTGCCTCACGCTGGGAGTGATTAGGAACGGTGTCCTGTCAATTTTGCTGTTTGAGAACTGGGAAGGATTGGAGTGGCTGGTGGCCAGTGGCTCCTTTGCATATCTTTGCCAACACATCTATTTGCTTGATTTTAAGTTTATGCTTAAACAGCTTTTGTGCGTAACTGGATTTGTTGTGTCAAATAAATTTGGATGTTTAAGATACTACACTATGGGAGACTGTTTTTTTTTTTTCATGCCAACTATGAAATCTAACCACTGAATGGGGAGAGGACAGCAGTGGAGATGAAGACTAAAGCCTCGTATACAGAGTTCGACAGTCGTATACAACAGGTCGTACTAACGACCGTCGTATATGTAATCGATCGTTCGTATGCGCGATTTGAACAGCTGAACATACGACGGTCGTACAAGGGGAGTTGTATGAGCAGACTAGAAAACTTGGTCATACCAACAAGCGCTCATACGACCGTTGTATCGTGTGTACAGAGCAGTTGGTACAACAAAGTTGTATTGTGCAAAACACGCATGCTCAGAAGTCAGGAACGGCCGGATGCTAATTACATGCACCTGAACGTTCTTCTGCGGTCGTACGATGGTGTAGTGCAGTCAGTATGCTAGATACAACAGCCAACATACGATTTGAGACGATCGTATGTACGATCGTCGTCCCGTGTGTACGGGGCTTTAGTGGACTGCACCCGTTTGGAAGATTTTTGGAATTATTACAAGCTGTATTGGGCCGATCTTGTAGTGAGATAGGCATGCACTTCCAATACGTGCGTTTTCCTGTATTAGTGGTGGAGGTCACTTTGGATCAAAGATTTTTCTACCCTTGGAAGATTGGGATGGTAACTTTTTAGTCATTAGACCATTGGATTGTTTTATTTGACCTTATTCCATTTGAAATTCATTTTGGTTAAAAATATTTTCATGTATTGTTTGGAGGACTTTAGTTGATTACAATATTTATGGAATGATTTATGGAGCATGAATTTTCACTAATAATAATTTACATTATTGAATCAGCACTGTAATTATTTTGTTATATCACTTAAGGGTTTACAGTGCATCCATAAAGTATTCCAACCCGCTTCACTTTTTTCAATTTTGTTAGGTTGCAGCCTGATACCACAGTTGCTTAAAGTGGTTCTAAATCCTCAAGCTTTTTTACCACTCTATGCATGAAGGTAAAAAAAACCTTCTGTGCTGCAGGAGCCTCCCCTTAATCTTACCTGATCCAGCAAAGTCCACGGGAGCATCGGATCTCCCTGCTGTTTCCCTTCTCACTGGGCAGATTGATAGCAGCAGTAGCCATTGGCTCCTGCTGCTGCCAATAAAAATCACTCAGCGGGCCGAGTCGACCAGTCTGTGTCAATAAATGCAGACTAGGTGGCTCAGGATCGAGTAGACATGGGTGCCCCTTGTGAAAGTGGCGGTCACTGGGGGCACTTGCTGAAGAGGGGCCTGAAGCACCAGCAGGGGGATCCCAGAAAAGTAGTATTGTGGGTGGTCTGTGCAAAACCATTGCAAGTGTGACAGGTTTGTAATGTTAGTTAAAAAAAAAGGTTTAATATCACTTTAAATTCATTATTTTCCCATTAATCTACACTCAGTACCCCATAATGACAAAGTGAAGACAGAATTTTAGAAAAGCTTGCAAATGTATGAAAAAGAAAAAAACTAAAATATCACATTGGCATAAGTATTCAGACCGTTTGCAAAAATACTTGAAATTTAGCTCAGGTGCCTCCCATTTCTCTTATTAGTTGCTGATAGGTATCTACACTTTGATAGAAGTCCATCTGTGGTAAGTTCATTTGATTGGACGTGATTTGGAAAGGCACACATCTCTCTATAAAAAGGCCTCACAGTGGACAATGCATACTGTATCAGAACAAAAGCCATGAGATCAAGAGTAACTACCTGCAGAGCTCAGAGACAGGATTATTGCAAGGCACAGATCTGGGGAAGGCTACAATACAAATTCTGCTTTACTGAAGGATCCCAAGAGAACAGTGGCCTCCATAACTCGCAAATGGGGGAGGTTTGGCACAACCAGAATTCCTCCAAGAGATGGTTGCCCGACCAAACTGTGCAATCAGAGAAGGGCCCTAGAGAGGTGGTTACTCTGACTGAACTCCAGAGATCCCGTGCAGAGATGGGACAAAGTTCCAGAAGGACAACCATCACTGCAGCCCTCTACCGAACTGGGCTTTATGGCAGAGTGGCTAGATGGAAGCCTCTCCTCAGTGCAAAACACATGAAAGCCTGCTTAAAATTTGCAAAAAAGCACCTGGAGGACTCTCAGACTGGAGGAACAAGATGCTCTGGTCTGAAGAAACCAAGATTTAATTGTTTAGCCTCAATTCTAAATGTTATGTCTGGAGGAAACCAGGCACCACTCATCACCCACCCAATACTATCTCAACAGTGAAGCATGGTGGTGGCAGCATCATGCTGTGGGGGTGTTTTTCAGCAGCAGGGACTGGGAGACTGGTCGGGGTTGAGGGAAATCAGAATGGTGCAAACGTACAGATATATCCTCAATGAAACCCTGTTCCACAACTCTCAGGACCTCAGACTAGGCTGAAGGTTCATCTTCCAACATGGCAATGATCCTAAGCACACAGCCAAGACAACACATGAGTGGCTTAGGGAAAACTATTTGAATGTCCTAGAGTGGCCCAGCCAGAGCCCTGACTTGAACCCTATTGAAAATCTCTGGGGAGACCTGAAAATTATTGTCCACCAATGGTCCCCATCCAACCTGACTGAGCTTGAGAGGATTTACAAAGAAGGAAGGCGGAAAATCCCCATTCAGGTGTGCAAAGCTTTGCATGTCATACCCAAAAAGACTCAAGACTAATGGCTGCCAAAGGTGCTTTAACAAAGTACTGCGTAAAGGGTCCGAATACTTAAGTACATGTGATATTTTAGTTCGTTTTTTTAAATAAATTCACAGACATTTCTACAATTCTGTTTTCACTTGAAAAATTTAAGTGAGACTGAATACTTTATGAATGCACTGTATTTGTAGCAGCTGGTTATTGGTAGAAGAATAAGTCATTTTTAAGTGAAGATTCTCAACTTTTTTAATCGGTCAGCTTCTTTGTGTATACAAATAACTAAATAAAAGTCACCCATACCTTTATCAGCTGTTAATGAAGGGTCATTTTTGGATAACCGTAACTACTCTTAATTGGTCCCCTCACCCCTCCCCACGCCTGTGCTAACTAGCTAGGAAAGATGTATATACTTACCTAATTTCAGGCCGCTCCTGTCCGGTGATCCAGCTCCCCTTGTCAGTCAGCGGCCACAACCGGGGAGAGGAGGAAGTGCCAACAGATGGGCCAATGAAGCCTATGGCAGGTCGTGTTATCCTGGAATTCCACTTTAAGATAATAACAGTAATATAAAAAAGAAATATATGAAAAGTGTGATATTATAACTGTCATTTCTGCAATCAACTCTGGAAAAAGGAAAAGGTCTATTGTGGCAAAGGCTGCCCCTAGGGTTAACTGCTCGTTTAGGTCTAGAGGACAGAAAAGCAGTGTTACTTACCCGATCCTCTGCTTCCCTGACAGACAGTGCTGACCTAAGCTCTGGCAGTGGACCATCTCTCAGCATCCTCCAATGCAAGGCTATGGGTCTTGATGACGTCAGAGGGCATGCAACTGCCAGATCATAGGGAAGAGGAGGCTGCAGGAACTGGTCTTGCAGAGTGGAGGATTGGGTAGGTAAAAGTGTATTTTGCAAATCTGATAATTGTAAGTGCCAATTCTTAACAATAAAACTGATACAAAAGCTCATAATTCCCTGTATAGAGGAAATGGTTTAAAACCTGAATGAGTGTGTATATATTTATATGATATGTAATAATGTATCCAATAAAAAGGATACTAGTGTAGCACCTCCTAGCTGTGTTGTGAAGTGCTAGTATTTTTGTTTTGTTAGTGTAGGTAAATTCAGGTTTGGCCGCCATTTTGATTTGGGTTGAATGAGTGAATCATGGAGAGCTGGATGACTCACACGCAGCATCTCTGAGACATCCCCCTACTTCTAGAAACTGGTAGAAGATTCTAGAAGAATGGGAGTGGAGGAGGAGCTGCCTGGAGTATTCTGAGGGCCCTGACCAATCCCCAACGGATCGGTTGGCAGGGGAAGGCCCCCTCAAATACTCAGGGTCAGACCAGCTGGGGCAGTGGAGTTTGGGTGGAAGCTGGAGATGGAGTGTTAGGCTATCGGTGGCCCTTGAGGGTAGCCCCCTAGTCTGGGGGGGTAACCTCGGGCCTGGGCGCGGATGTAACCCTCTTCACGACACACAGTTTTGTCCTGACCGGAGGCACGGGAGCAGGTGGAGGACAGCGGGAGAACACTGCCGGGCAAATCTCCAGGGAGGAGGACAGCCAAGAAGGCTGGTGAGTGTACAGTCAGAGCACTGAGAGGCATACCCGAGAGGACTGGGAGAGAGCAGTCTGGGATTGATGCAGAGTCAGTCCGGGAGGACTGTGGAACCTTGCTGGGATCAGCAGCCACAGGAAGACAGCTGAGCACTAGGACTTTGATACTCAAACAAGGGGCCCAAAGTCCCTGCCTGTAAAGGGAATTTGCATCTGGTCTAACTGAGCCTTTGTTAGATCATTGTAACAGTGCCAGTTGGTCCTAGGAGTTGTAATTCTACAAGCACGATTGGTGCTGGAGGTAGAGGAGAAGTGTATATACCGAATGTATATAGTTGTGTTCCTGAAGAGTTCTACTGCTTTGATCAAGTGGGCATCCCGTAATATCCCTATCAAAGTGTATTCTCCTCAATAAAATATAAAAAAACAAAGCACTGGACTGTTCTTCTGACTGCTGTGTGCTGTGAAAATGTGGCGTGTCTGGCTGTACAGGGTGGGGGATCCCTTAACACTTGCGGCTCCTTAGGGGGTGCACGACACTAAATATAATTTTGGTATTGAAAGACCTTTCTAAAAGTATAACTGAAGACGATTTTTGTTTTCATTTTAGATAAAGCAAAGGTGGGTTATATCCCGTCAGTTTGTTTTGTAATTTGTGTTCCATTGGGGAAATTTCTCTTCACTTCCTGTCCCATAGCCACACCAGGAATTGAGATTTAATCCCTCCAAAAGTGAGGGAATCCCTGGTAGTCACCAGTACTAGTGTCCCCTTTGGAAGACGTCCCTTCTATTCCTGCTCTGGTGACCATTTTCACCAGGACAAAGAAGAGGACGAGTCTCCTGTCTAGGTGTTCTAATTCCTCTCCACCAAGATAAAATAAATGCTTTCAGCCATATGTAAAGCTGGCTGTTAGACATCTTTGTATCGCTATGCTTGCAGTAGTGAAGGAGTTTACTCATCCAGACAGAATGTTCACATGTGAAGGTCAGTCTTTAGTTCTGGTAAGTACCATAACACGCATGTCCTCCCAGCACAGTTCAATGACCAGCTGGATGTGCTGTCCATCCTAATGATTAAAATGTAATTTATGGCTTCAATGAGTTCACACATAAGTTCTGAGACAAGAATATCATTGGATTTTCCATTCAGTTATAATCTCTGTTGCTGTTTATTTTACATTCAGCAGGTTTTTAATGAGTTGTAAAGGCGTTTTGAGTGCAGCTTCGGAAAAGCCATCGCTGATATGAATAGGAAAATATATTGAAATATGGACAATTTTTCTCTCCGTGTGACCTGTGGATAAACACAGATCTATTTCAGATGAAGAAAAAAAAATGAGTGGAATTTTCTAAACGTAGTAATGTACAGGGTGGGCCATTTATATGGATACACCTTAATAAAATGGGAATGGTTGGTGATATTAACTTCCTGTTTGTGGCACATTAGTATATGTGAGGGGGGAAACTTCGGCCATTTTGAATCCAACTTTTGTTTTTTCAATAGGAAGAGGGTCATGTGACACATCAAACGTATTGGGAATTTCACAAGAAAAACAATGGTGTTCTTGGTTTTAACATAACTTTATTCTTTCATGAGTTATTTACAAGTTTCTGACAACTTATAAAATGTGCTCAATGTGCTGCCCATTGTGTTGGATTGTCAATGCAACCCTCTTCTCCCACTCTTCACACACTGATAGCAACACCGCAGGAGAAATGCTAGCACAGGCTTCCAGTATCCGTAGTTTCAGGTGCTGCATATCTTGTATCTTCACAGCATAGACAATTGCCTTCAGATGACCCAAAAGATAAAAGTCTAAGGGGGTCAGATCGGGAGACCTTGGGGGCCATTCAACAACCAATCCACTTTCCAGGAAACTGTTCATCTAGGAATGCTCGGAGCTGACACCCATAATGTGGTGGTGCACCATCTTGCTGGAACTATGATGTCGGTGATAGGGAATTGCTGGCCATTAAGTCGGCTTTGGAGGAATGGCGGTACCTCATGGAAGGAGCAGCTCACCCGGTATTGGTTTTTACTGACCATAAAAACCATAAAAAACCATATGCTGTGAAGATACGAGATGTGCAGCACCTGAAACTACGGATACTGGAAGCCTGCGCTAGCATTTCTCCTGCGGTGTTGCTATCAGTGTGTGAAGAGCAGGAGAAGAGGGTTGCATTGAAAATCCAACACAATGGGCAGCACATTGAACACATTTTATAAGTGGTAAGAAACTTGTAAATAACTCATGAAAGAATAAAGTTACGTTAAAACCAAGCACACCATTGTTTTTCTTGTGAAATTCCCAATAAGTTTAATGTGTCACATGACCCTCTTCCTATTGAAAAAACAAAAGTTGTATTCAAAATGGCTGACTTCAAAATGGCCACCATGGTCACCACCCATCTTGAAAAGTTTCCCCCCTCACATATACTAATGTGCCACAAACAGGAAGTTAATATCACCAACCATTTTATTAAGGCCCCTTTCACACACGGACAGTTTGTCCGTTTTTAATCCATCCGTTGATAGATGAAAAACGGACATCAATGCATCTCTATGGAAAAACGGATGACAACTGATGATCATTCATTTGCATCCATTTTTTTGAACGGATGAAAGTCCTATTTTTCATCCGTCAAAAAAATGGATCGGAAGAAAAACGGATGTAAACTGACGAACGGTCAGTTTTTCATCCGTTTTTGCATTGATAGTGGATGTAAAAAAAAGCTGATGAAAAACTGATGACCACAGATGAAAAAAACGGATGAAAAAAACGGATGAAAAAAACATGAACTGATAAACTGATGAACTGATGAACGCATGAACGGTCCGTGTGTGTGAAAGGACCCTAAGGGTCCTTTCACACACACGGACCGTTCATCAGTTCGTCAGTTCATCAGTTCATCCATTTTTCATCCGTTTTTTTCATCAGTTTTTTTTCATCCGTTTTTTCATCTGTGGTCATCAGTTTTTTTTTACATCCACTACCAATGCAAAAACGGATGAAAAACTGACCGTTCGTCAGTTTACATCCGTTTTTCGTCCGATCCGTTTTTTTGACGGATGAAAAATAGGACTTTCATCCATTCAAAAAAACAGATGCTGACGGAAGCGGATGAAAACGGATGCAAATGAATGATCATCAGTGGTCATCCGTTTTTCCATAGAGATGCATTGATGTCCGTTTTTCATCCATCAACGGATGGATGAAAAACGGACAAACGGTCCGTGTGTGTGAAAGGGGCCTAAGGTGTATCCATATAAATGGCCCACCCTGTATAATGATCTTACTGCTTAGCAAACCTTCCTAGACTTTTTAGATCGATTTAAAGGAGTGTATTTCATATGCCATATTTTACAAGTACACATAAGCTCTAGATCAGTGGTGGTCAACTATCTTGATATAGGAGGTTTCAAGTGTGGCTTAAAACTAGAGAGACTACAAACATCTAAAGACTGCAGACATACAGCAGGAGAGGTCTGAGACTGAAGACCTGCTATAGAAGATGTTTGAGATACAGGAGACTGCTAGAGATTATGGTTATTACAGCCATTTTAAAAACATATTCATGCTTTGTACTCCCTACAGCCCCTTTAAATCATGGATCGTTCTGTGCACAAGCCACTTTTAAAGACCACAGGAGGAAAAAAAACAATAAAAAAAATAGAAAAAGGGAGGCAGAGAAAAATAAGATAATGTGCTATTTACCTACCAGAACCCCAAGAACCACAAGTAGCGCCAAAGAGCTGCAGGCTGGGCACCATGGCCTTCTTTATGATGACCACACTTCACATTTTATTATCTGATCAGAATGTGACAATCAAAACAACTGAATCCGTAACTTCCATTCTGATTTAGGTTTATTTTCAAGTCTATTGGCTAGGATGGATCATTTTTGATCATGTTGCATTGATTGGCAGTGCCAAGATGCTTTGTTCATAAACGTGATCACATTTCAATCAATTATATTATTAGACTAAATGGTAACAAAGATGGGATTGAAAACTCAATATTTTAGCATTCATCAGTCAATCAAAATCTACTTCTGGGTGTGCATCACATCGATCAGATGGGCTGGCAACCCATTAATTATTCCTCTTGGTGAAGATTGATTTGGAAATAAATTGATTATTTATCAAAGTGTGTGATCACCATTAGACAGGAATCAAGGAAGGTTTGTCAGGGCATATGAAGGCAGGGCTATTGTTAACACATGGGGAAGCGGTAGGGCGCTTTTCCTCTTACAGTATAACTAAAGGCAAAATGTATTTTTAAAGTTTTGGATAATGTGGAGAGGGATTAGATCACCTGTCAGTTTTTATTGCTGTCTGTGCCCCCCATTAGGGAGATTCACCCTCTCTATTTGTTCTGTTTACCATTATCACTGTAATAAGTAAAAGAAAATCCCAGATTTTGGGTTGTCCCCAGAAAAGTAATAGAGGGGGAATCTTCCAATGAGGACACTAGTTCTGGTGACCCAGGGGTCCCCAAGAAACGCCCTCAATTTGCAAGGATTTCCTC
>BLSH010185965.1:2150032-2160870 GCA_018402905.1 Glandirana rugosa
AATAATAGAATTTCACCTTAAGGTCCTAGTGTGTTTGACGGTATCCGAAGTAACCGGGTAGACAACAACCGTGAAGGAGGAGAGGGGACGACACCGGTGACTGACTGTTCCCCTCGACCTAGTGGCCTGTCCTCGCCGGACTTTAATCCTTTCATATATGTAGAAAGGTTTGATCAGTCGTATCCGCACCCCTCCCCACTCCCCTGGTAAATTCTCATCAATGCCAATAGGGTTTTAATGGGAAGTAATTGTCGACTATTTCCATACTCACTGAAAATAAATCAATAAACATATGTGTTTCTTCGACTGTCTAATTTTTTCAACTCTTAGAAGTGAATACGGGGCTTGTACACACGACCGTCGTGTGCATGTCAGTGGGCTACATACGACCGTCAACGTACGATTCAACACGGTCGTACGTGCGATCGTCGTCCCGTGTGTACGGGGCATAAGTGAAGATTCTCAACTTTTTTAATCTGTCAGCTTCTTTGTGTATACAAATAACTAAATAAAAGTCACTCATACCTTTATCAGCTGTTAATGAAGGGTAATTTTGGGATAACCGTAACTACTCTTAAATGGTCCCCTCACCCCTCCCCACGCCTATGCTGACTAGTTTGGAAAGATGTATATACTTTCCTAATTTCAGGCCGCTCCTGTCCGGTGATCCAGCTCCCCTTGTCAGTCAGTGGCCACAGCAGGGGAGAGGAGGAAGTGCCAACAACAGATGGGCCAATGAAGCCTATGGCAGTTTGTGTGATCCTGGAATTCCACTTTAAGATAATAACAGTAAGCTAAAAAAAAAAAAAAAATGTATGAAAAGTGTGATATTGTAACTCATTTCTGCAATCAACTCTGGAAAAAAGAAAATGTCTATTGTGGTAAGGCTGCCCCTAGGGTTAGCTGCTCGTTTAGGTCTAGAGGACAGAAAAGCAGTGTTACTTACCCAATCCTCTGCTTCCCTGGTAGACAGTGCTCACCTAAGCTCTGGCAGTGGACCATCTCTCAGCATCCTCCAATGCAAGGCAATGGGTCTTGATGACGTCAGAGGGCATGCAACTGCCAGATCATAGGGAAGAGGAGGCTGCGGGAACCGGTCTTGCAGTGTGGAGAATTGGGTAGGTAAAAGTGTATTTTGCAAATCTAATTGTAGGTGCCAATTCTTAACAATAAAACTGATACAAAAGCTCATAATTCACTGTATAGAGGAAATGGTTTAAAACCTGAATGTGTGTGTATATATTTATATGATATGTAATAATGTATCCAATAAAAATGATTATAGTGTAGCACCTCCTAGCTGTGTTGTGAAGTGCTAGTATTTGTTTTGTTAGTGTAGGTAAATTCAGGTTTGGCCGCCATTTTAATTTGGGTTGAATGAGTGAATCATGGAGAGCTGGATGACTCACAAGCAGCATCTCTGAGACATCCCCCTACTTGTAGAAACTGGTAGAAGATTCTAGAAGAATGGGAGTGGAGGAGGAGCTGCCTGGAGTATTCCGAGGGCCCTGACCAATCCCCAACGGATCAGTTGGCAAGGGAAGGCCCCCCTCAAATAGTCAGGGCCAGACCAGCTGGGACAGTGGAGTTTGGGTGGAAGCTGGAGATGGAGTGTTCAGCTATCGATGGCCCTTGAGGGTAGCCCCCTAGTGGGGGGGGGGGGGGGGGGGTAACCTCGGGCCTGGGCATGGATGTAACCCTCTTCACAACACACAGAGTTGTCCTAACCGAAGGCACGGGAGCAGGTGGAGGACAGCGGGAGATCACTGCCGGGCAAATCTCCAGGGAGGACGACAGCCAAGAAGGCTGGTGAGTGTACAGTCAGAGCACTGAGAGGCATACCCGAGAGGACTGGGAGAGAGCAGTCTGGGATTGATGCAGAGTCAGTCCAGGACGACTGTGGAACCTTGCTGGGATCAGCAGCCACAGGAGGACAGCTGAGTACTAGGACTTTGATACTCAAACATTGGGCCCAAAGTCCCTGCCTGTAAAGGGAATTTGCATCTGGTCTAACTGAGCCTTTGTTAGATTATCGAAACAGTGCCAGTTGGTCCTAGGAGTTATAATTCTACAAGCAAGATTTAAGCTGGAGGTAGAGGAGAAGTGTATATATCGACTGTATATAGTTGTGTCCCTGAAGAGTTCTACTGCTTTGATCAAATGGGCATCCCATAATATCCCTATCCTAGTTTATTCTCCTCAATAAAATATAAAAAACAAAGCACTGGACTGTTCTTCTGACTCCTGTGTGCTGTGAAGATTTGGGGTGTCTGGCTGTGCAGGGTGGGGGATCCCTTAACACTTGCGGCTCCTTAGGGGGTGCACGACACTAAATATAATTTTGGTATTGAAAGACCTTTCTAAAAGTAGAACTGAAGACAATTTTTGTTTTTATTTTAGATAAAGCAAAGGAGGGTAATATCTTGTCAGTTTGTTTTGCAATTTGTGTTCCATTGGGGAAATTTCTCTTCATTTCCTGTCCCATAGCCACACCAGGAATTGAGATTTAATCCCTCCAAAGTGAGGGAATCCCTGGTAGTCACCAGTACTAGTGTCCACTTTGGAAGACTTCCCTTCTATTCCTGTTCTGGTGACCATTTTCACCAGGACAAAGAAGAGGATGAGTCTCCTGTCTAGGTGTTCTAATTCCTCTCCACCAAGATAAAAAAATGCTTTCAGCCATATGTAAAGCTGGCTGTTAGACATCTTTGTATCGCTATGTTTGCAGTAGTGAAGGAGTTTACTCATCCAGACAGAATGTTCACATGTGAAGGTCAATCTTCAGTTCTGGTAAGTACCATAACACGCATGTCCTCCCAGCACAGTTCAATGACCAGCTGGATGTGCTGTCCATCCTAATGATTAAAATGTAATTTATGGCTTCAATGAGTTCACACAAGTTCTGAGACAAGAATATCATTGGATTTTCCATTCAGTTATAATCTCTGTTGCTGTTTATTTTACATTCAGCAGGTTTTTAATGAGTTGTAAAGGTGTTTTGAGTGCAGCTTCGGAAAAACCATCGCTGATATGAAAAGGAAAATATATTGAAATATGGACAATTTTCCTCTCTGTGTGACCTGTGGATAAACACAGATCTATTTCAGCTGAAGAAAAAAAAAATGGGTGGAATTTTCTAAATGTAGTAATGCATAATGCTCTTGCTGGTTAGCAAACCTTCCTAGACTTTTTAGATCGATTTAACCGCTTGCCGACCGCTGGTCGGCAATTGACGGCGACAGAGTGGCTCTGTAACGCAAATCGCCATCATACGACGGCGGGAGCGTGATACAGAGCCACTGTGAGCGCGCGCGCTCACTGTGTCCGGGGGTGTCCAGGGAGCGGGTGCGGCGGCTTCGATTGCCGCCGGCCACCCGCGATGCCCCCCCCGGAGCGAATGAGCGGAGGTCCATGTAAGTAAACACGGACCTCCGCTCTGTGTGAAGGGGGAAGGGCTGTGATCACAGCCTTCCTGTAAGTGAAGGCTGTGACCACTTCCCTTCCCCAGCTAGGCAAGCCCCCATACAGTTAGAACACGCCCAGGGAACATAGTTAACCCTTAGCGCGCCCCCTGCAGGTTAACCCCTTCACTGCCAATGGCATTTACACAGTAATCAGTGCATTTTTATAGCACTGATCGCTGTATAAATGCCAATGGTCCCAAAAAAGTGTCAAAATGTTCAGACATGTCCGCTGAAATATCGCAGTACCGCTAAAAATCGCAGATCGCCGCCATTACCAGTAAAAAATAAAAAAAAAAATGAAAAACCCCAAAAATGAATTATCATCCGTAAACGCGACCACTTTTGCGCAAACCAATCAATAAATGCCGATTGCGATTTTTTTTATCGCAAATATGAGGAAGAATATAAATCGGCCAAAAACGGTGAAAAAAAATGTTTTTTTTATATTTTTTTTTTTGCATTTGCATTTTAGCAAAAAGTAAGAAATTTGTTTTTTTTTTGCAAAATTGTCGCTCTTCTTTTGTTTATAGCGGCGATCAGAAATGACGCAGAGGTGATCAAATACCACCAAAAGAAAGCTCTATTTGTGGGAAAAAAAGGACGCAAATTTCGTTTGGGTACAACGCCGCACAACCGCGCAATTGTCAGTTAAAGCGACGCAGCGCCAAATCGCAAAAAGGGCTCCGGTCCTAAAGCTGGAAATCCTTCCGGGGCTGAAGTGGTTAAAGGAGTGCATTTCATATGCCATATTTTACAAGTACACATAAGCTCTAGATCAGTGGTGGTCAACTATCTTGATATAGGAGGTTTCAAGTGTGGCTGAAAACTAGAGAGACTACAAACATCTAAAGACTGCAGACATACAGCAGGAGAGGTCTGAGACTGAAGACCTGCTATAGAAGATGTTTGAGATACAGGAGACTGCTAGAGATTATGGTTATTACAGCCATTTTAAAAACATATTCATGCTTTGTACTCCCTACAGCCCCTTTAAATCATGGATCGTTCTGTGCACAAGCAACTTTTAAAGACCACAGGAGGAAAAAAAAAACAAAAAAAAAAAAATAGAAAAAGGGAGGCAGAGAAAAATAAGATAATGTGCTATTTACCTACCAGAACCCCAAGAACCACAAGTAGTGCCAAAGAGCTGCAGGCTGGGCACCATGGTCTTCTTTATGATGACCACACTTCACATTTTATTATCTGATCAGAATGTGACAATCAAAACAACTGAATCCGTAACTTCCATTCCGATTTAGACTCAGTTTATTTTCAAGCCTATCAGCTAGGATGGATTATTTTTGATCATGTTGCATTGATTGGCAGCACCAAGATGCTTTGTTCATAAACGTGATCACATTTCAATCAATTATATTATTAGACTAAATGGTAACAAAGATGGGATTGAAAACTCAATATTTTAGCATTCATCAGTTAATCAAAATCTACTTCTGGGTGTGCATCACATCGATCAGATGGGCTGGCAACCCATTAATTATTCCTCTTGGTGAAGACTGATTTGGAAATAAATTGATTATTTATCAAAGTGTGTGATCACCATTAGACAGAAATCAAGGAAGGTTTGTCAGGGCATATGGGGGCAGGGCTATTGTTAACACATGGGGAAGCGGTAGGGCGCTTGTCCTCTTACAAAATAACTAAAGGCAAAATGTATTTTTAAAGTTTTGGATAATGTGGAGAGGGATTAGATGACCTGTCAGTTTTTATTGCTCTCTGTGCCCCCATTAGGGAGATTCACCCCATTTGTTCTGTTTACCATTATCACTGAAAGTGAAAGTAAAAGAAAATCCCAGATTTTGGGTTGTCCCCAGAAAAGTAATAGAGGGGGAATCTTCCAATGAGGACACTAGTTCTGGTGACCCAGGGGTCCCCAAGAAACGCCCTCAATTTGCAGGGATTTCCTCTTACTTCCTGTTTGGTTATGGGACAGGGAGTGAAGGGAAATCTCTGCAATGGGACAGAGATGGCAAAACAAATCTGACAGGGGTTATAACCTCCCTTGCTCTTTCCAAAATGTAAAAAAAAAAAAAAAAAAAAAAAAAAAAAAAAAGAAGAAGAAGAAGTTTTGCCTAGTTCTACTTTAAAGCAATTGTATCCCCAAAAAAATGATTTTTACCTACAGGCAAGCCTATAATAAGGCTTACCTGTAGGTAAAATGAATATCTCCTAAACCTGTACAGTTTAGGAGATATTCCCCCTGCAAGCAGGCATTGATGTCACAGCGCATGCGCCATGATGTTCCGGTGCAGGCCCAGCGTCGGGCCTTGCCAGAAAGTCTGCAGGAAAGATGGGCTCCCGCGCGCATATGTGGGAGTGACGCCTCGCGGCTCTGGTGCTGTGAGTGACCGGAGCCGCGAGGCGTCACTCCCACATACCAGGAAGGATCCACCGACAGAAGATGGCAGCTCCCTCTGCGGGGACCAGGCAGCCCTGCCTTTGCATTGCAGATTTTTTTTTTTTCTAAGGGGGATAAAACGGATTTAAATGTTACTTTGTTTCGGTTTCTTTCTCTTGAACTTTAACTGCATGTATCAACAGCATTACCAGTTATTGGCCTCTCCCAACATGCTGATGCATGCTTAATTAACAGGCAGTAAAAAGACCAGACCTAAATATTACTAATTCAGTCTGGTGCAGTGACAGGCAGTCTACCAGCTAATGCTGTTATTTGTATTGATGGCAACAGCAAAACACACATTTATCTTGCAGTTCTTTTTATGTTATTTTATTAGTATTATAACTGTACTAGCATCACTATAATTTCCGAAAAGTTTTTCTTCCTTTTATTGATTTTTCATTAACCTTTCCAGACAGCTCCTTCAATACTACCGCTCAGGCATCAAACCACAAGAGATGCATGTGATGCCTGATGAAGGGGTCCTGCGTGGCTCCGAAACGTTGCACTTCCTGTGATGTGATCTTTCTTTGAATAAAGAATTTTTGGACGGTGACCCTTGGTGTGCTGGCGAATACTTACACTTGATTGACGCTTCCAGTATTCAGCTGGAAATCGCTGCAGCACCCACCCCGACATAGGCCTTACTTTGCCAGAAAGGTGTGCGTTGGAAAATTGACAAGATCACATCCAGGACATCAGATCCTCTGCGTTCCAAATGGGAACACCTCCTGTCATGTGTAGCACCATCAGAGGGGATGACGCCGCCAGCCAATCAAGACGCATCCCCACCGAACCGGCACACCCACTTGGATACACGGGCGGTGTTAAAGCCAGAACGGACATCATCATTTCCAGTTCTGACGACATCCGGCTGACATGCAATTAGAGATCAAGGTGAGAGATGGATGTGAAGATACCAGGCCGGAAACCCTGTCACGGTGTCTGCAACATATATAGAGTCAATATAATACTGACCAACATTTATATTTGTGTATAATGCTAAAACTAAAAATTAAATCAAAATTGTCTAAAATTACATAAATATATACCAACATTGAAATTAAAATAAATAAAAACATGTGAGGAATTTACACAAAAAAACCTCAACGCAAGGATGTGTAAACTAAAATAGAAATGTAAACAGGTAAGTGAATCACCCTCTAAATAAGTGAAAGTACTAAGTAGCACCTTCCATATGGTCTGGACAGGTAGAAGATAGGATATAATATAAAGTAAATAAGGGACACGCTAAACTGGGTACGAAAGTGGATTAGGTGACAGACCAGTCAAGATTGGTTGATAAAAGAATTTATGTCCCAATCCACATTCATTCCATGAGGCCGGTAACTCTTTAATTCGTATATCAAAAACGTCTCTAAGTGTGATAGTCCTCTAACGCACGAACTACCTCTCCAAGGGGACACATTCTGGTCAATAATAAGAAATTCCGTGCCTAATGGATTTTTAGCATGAAATTTCAAGTAGTGCTTTGGAACTGTGTGGTTAGTAGACCCCCTTCTTGATGTTCGCTATATGTTCGTTCACACGAACCGAGAATGGAAGGATAGTACGTCCCACATACTGCTTTTTGCATGGGCAAGTAATCAGATAAACTATATATTTAGTAGCACATGTGGTAAAACATTTCATGTCGTAGATCTTATTGGTCACCATAGAGGTAAATTTGCATGATTTATTTTTTTAGGGTATTATGTAGACAAACGTTGCACTTTCGACAAGGATAGAACCCCTTGATGTCCCCAAAAAAGTAGGTCTCTTGGGGGGGGGGGGGGGGCTACAACGTTTGGGGCTACCATATTTCTGATAGATTGCGCACCTTTATAGATCACATTTGCATTGTCAGGAAGCAAAAAATCATCGATTTTTATCCACCGTGGTTCAGATTTCTGTCCCTAAATGCCAGTAAACACCTATGAGTGCATGGACACATAGGCCAATATAGAGGGTTATTTAGGGGCAGAAAAAAAAAAAAAAAAACACAGTGTCAAATGGCTGCCAGGCCCCTTTCACACAGGGGCCTCCGCCAAGCAGGTTCTGCTTGCTCAGAGGGGGGGGGGGGGGTCTCTCCACTGATCCCCACTGAGGAGGCAGATGACAGGTCTGTGTCCGCTTCGCTATGGACACGGTTCCGCTCTCCTCTATGGGGAAATTGGATGGAAATGGCCCGCCTGTCCGTTTCCATCTGATGCTATCCTATCCGATCCGCCGGACGGATGGAAAATAGAACCACCATCCATCTGTTTTTGGCAGACAGGATTGGATTGGATGGCGGCAGGTGTCAGCGGACACATCCTCCGCTCCATAGAGGACAATGCAGGGTCCGATGAGGTCCACCTGAAAAACTGACAGGCGAAACTTATAGGCAGCCCCTGTGAAAGGGGCCTAAAATGGGTGTTTGACAGCTGCAGCGTGCTTGAGACCTAAGAATCAATGTCCAAAATGTTAATATTAAAGTATACTTGCAAAATACACTTTTTTGCTTTAATACTCTTAAGATTAAAAAAAGCACAATTTCTATTTTTTTTTTTGCGTTTACAGCTGCTGCATAAGTGCTCTGCAAACACAGTAGTTGAATGGACTTCTTTGTTCAAAGTCTGTTAACCTGGGTCTTAAAACGGTTTACGATTCACTCACTGATGCAAACATGGACCGCCGGGTTTTATTGGCTGCCCCCGATTATCAAACGTTTTCATGCAATCAACTTTAGGGCAACATCTGCAATGTGTAATGTTTTCTTAGACTTCCTGCCTGGAATTCATTAAGCAAAAGTGACAGAGGAAGTTACAAATCTGAAAACTAAACTGAATGTTTATGTGGATTTCTGCGGCTCCCCTAAGGACTACTCTTCACCCATCATTTATTTGACAGTACAATGCAATGACTATGTACAACGTGCCGGGATCAGTAGTAGACAGATCTTAGTTTACTGCAGGAAGGATAATTAAGAGATGATTTCTGCTTGGCTGCTATGGGTCATTGTACTTTGCACTTATTACTGGAATTCACTAAATACATTTGTAGGAATAAAAGTAATTATCGCAAATGGCTTCATTAATAAAATGTTTAATCACAAATGGCTTTATTACTTGTAAACATAAAAAACATGCTGCCTACTAGCTAGAATGAATGCTCATAGATGGGAAAATAAATAACTTTCTCCATATGCAAGTCATTTGGGGACGTATGTAAACCACAAAAATCACACTGAAAAATACGTCAGCATTAAAGAGGAATTACACTTCCCTGGCTTGTTTGTACCTATAGGTGGCTCTCCTGACAGGGGGAGTCTGCACTGATTATTTATCAGTGCAGCCCCCCTTGGATCGCCACCCAGGACCACCAGGGAGCCCGCCCAGGGCCACCAGGTAATTCCCACCCAGGGACATCAGGGAATGCCCGCCCAAGGACCACCAGGGAAGCCCCACCCTGACCACCAGGTAAGGGACACAGTGCCCATCTTGGATGCCACACAGGACCACCAGGGAATGCCTCCATAAAAGTGCCATCTGTGCCGCCCACCAGTGCCACCTATCAGTGCCCCCTATCAGTACTGCCTATGATTGCCCATCAATGCCACTTATGAGTACCCATCAGTGCCGCCTATGGGTGCCCATCAGTGCCGCTTATCAAAGCCTGTCTGTGCCACCTATCAGTGCTGAACATATGTGCCTCATCATCAGTGCCAATCGGTACTGCCTCATCAGTGCCCATCAGGTTAGCCTCATAAGTGTGGCCGTCAGGGTAGCCTCATCAGTGCCCGTCAGGGTAGCCTCATCAGTGCCCGTCAGTGATGGAGAAAATGTACTTATTTGCAAAGTTTTGTGACAGAAACAAAGAAACTTTTTTTCTTTTTCAAATTTTTTGGTCTTGTTTTATTTGTAGCGCAAAAAAATAAAAACCCCAGAGGTGATCAAATACCACCAAAAGAAAGCTCTATTTGTGGGGAAAAAATGATAAAAATTTTGTTTGGGTACAGTGTAGCATGACCACGCAATTGTCATTCAAAGTGGGACAGCGCTGAAAGCTGGAAATTGGTCTGTGTGGGAAGGGGGGTAAGTGCCTGGTATGGAAGTGGTTAAAACAGCACCGCTATAAATTACTACCTTTTAGGAGAGTTTTACCCACTATTTTTTTTACTGCAGATATGACATTTTTTTCATGAACTGTAAGATTACATGACTATATAAACAGCGCTTTCTAAATTCTATTGTTCAGATTATAATGTAATACGCCCACAGATTTTCCATCCTTACTATTCTCGTGCTTTTCCAATTACAACCAGAATAATTAATCCGAATGCCAGCATCATTTGCGTTACAAGTGTGAATCCAGGCATCTATAAATAGTATCCACCGCTGCGATACTCCGAGGGATCAATGACCTAACATGTACACTGTCCTCATCCGCTGCTGCTGTCTCATAAATACGGAGTCTTCTAATATGCTGCAGCGAAGCCTGCGACATGGCCACATCATTTACTGGATCGTTTGTATTCTCTATTGTTTCACCCATGAGATGAGTGGATAAAACCAGCTTCCAAATTTCCATGCGTCTATGCCATTTTATGCACGATTGTAAAAACTGATGAAGAATTGTTAAAGAGATCCCTTTCAATGGCCAACTTAAAAAGTTTTCAAAGCAAAGCCACACGAATGAAAGCAACAGTAAATACACTGGAATTTAAAAATTGGAATATTTTTAGATTTAATAAACATTCGTTCTGTTGTGGGCCCTTTGGGGCATTTTTGCCTTTGTAATTCTTCCAATTTATGTACGCATATATGTGTGCCACTTACTTTTCCTCTAGTTACTAACATTTTTTTTTTTCCACAAAAACTTTATCGCTTTACGTCTGGATAAATCACAATGGTTCATGATACTGTTGACTAAAGGCAATCAGAATATCGTACAAAAAAAAAAAAAAAAAAAAAAAA
>BLSH010185965.1:2160880-2172015 GCA_018402905.1 Glandirana rugosa
TACTCTAATAGCCTACTTACTAACAGGCAAAAAAAAAAAAAAAAACGTAAGATCAGAGGTATAACTGTTATTTACCCAATGATTTCATACTTTTAAGAGCATGTTGTCTTATTTTTAAGTCTTCACTACGTTACACAAACATAACATAAAAGCCTGTTTTCGACATGACGAATCTGCTTTTAGCATGTTAGAACATAACGTACTCTTTTTACAAGTGCAAACAGGGAAGCCTTTTAAAGTCTGCTTTCGACACACACTTGTTAGTCTAAAAAAAAAAAAAAAAAACGGACAATCATTCATCCGATAATCTCATCATGTGTACTAGGCTTAAAGTGATTGTTATTAAAAAAAAAAAAACAAAAAAAAGAAAAATGAACCTTTACAAACATGTCATACTTGCCTCCTCTGTGGAAGGGTTTTGCACAGAGCGCCCCGATCCTCCTTTTCTGGGGTCCCCGGCGGTGCTTCTGGCTCCTCCTCTTCGTTGGGTGCCCCCACGGAGAGACTCTTTCCATGGGGGCACCCACCTGAGTCCTGCTGCTGTGTCCATTGATACAGACAGCGGGACTGGCCCCACCCATGGCTCCCATGTCACTGGATTTGATTGGCCCCGAGACAGCGTCTGGTGCTGGTGTGCTCGTCGCTGGAAGGATCGGGCTCAGGTAAGAAAAAGGGGGACTCTGGGCTGCAGCACAGTTGGTTTTTCACCCTAATGCATACAATGCATTAAGGTGAAAAACCTTGAGACTTTTACAACTGCGTTAAAGCAGACCTTCAGTTGTTTTTTTCATCTTTCCATCTATTAAATCTTCTGCCCTTGTTGTTTTAACTTTGCATAGTAAAACTTTTTTTCTGCCAGTAAATATCTTATACAGCCCACTTCCTCTTTCTTGTCTGGCCATTAGCCTAGGCTTTTGACATTATGCACAGGTCTCTCGCTCACTCTTGTGAGAGTTTGCCAGGAAGGGAGGGGGTGAGTCATAAGGGGGCCAATGAGAACTGCAGAGCTGGAGGTCTGCCTCTGTGTGTCTGTGTAAATCCAGTAAGTGAACAGGCAGCAGCTTCTGCTGCCCACAGTTAAAATGGATGCAGCCAGACTTTGTGGAGGTAGATTTCTACAGCATATTTGGCAAGTACAGAATCACAGTATATATAAAATAATATGCAAAGTGGTTGGAGGGAAGCTTCAGAATGGCAAAGATGTTTTTATTACAAATTATGTGAGCAGACTGCAGTTCCTCTTTAAAGACTAAATTCTGAAGTTCACCTTCTATTTAGGGATCTCATATAGAGCTGTAGAGAGTGCTGAGCCCACGTTATGACATTTCCGGGACCAGCTACCGCCGTATTCAGCCACCCACTGAGATACATTGTAAGAGGCAACTGTATGTGGTTGTGTGCTGAGGATTGTACAATGCACCTGCAAACGAGTACTTAAGTAGGATCTGAACACACACTATGGGGTTGGATTACTAAAACTGGAGAGTGCAAAATCTGGTTAAGCTGTGTATGGTGGCCAATCAGCTTCTAACTTCAGCTTGTTGAATTAAGCCCCTTTTCACACGGCCGTTCTGTTCACGTCTGCCTGTCCGTTTTTCAGGCGGATCAGAACGGACCCTCCATGCACTTCTATGTAACGATGGATGTCAGCGGTGACATGTCCGCTGACACCCGGTGCTCTCCGATCCTGTACCGTAAATCCAGACCGATGGAAACACTATTTTTCCATCCATCTGGGGATGGGATCTGATGTAAACAGACAGTCCGTTTTCATCAGATTTCCCATAGAGGAGAGTGGGACTCTGATGGATCTGTCTCCGCACAGTAAGCGGAGACGGATCTGCCATCTGCCAGCTCAGCGGGGATCAGCGGAGCGATCCCTGCTGAGCAAAGCGGACCCAGCACATGGACACGACCACGTGAAAGGGGCCTTAAAGCGGAGTTCCACCCAAACGTGGAACTTCCGCTGATTCCTCCCCCCCTCAGGTGTCTCAATTGGCACCTTTCGGGGGGGAGGGGGGAAGGGGACACCTGTCTTTGACAGGTGACCTTTTCCCCACATCCTGGAGCCCAGAGCCGCACCCATCAGCTCCCTCCTCCTCTGCCACCAATGAGAAAGCGCATGCACATGCGCAGTAGGAACCCGGCCATGAAGCCGAACGGTGGCAGCACTTGTCCAGCTGATCCGAAGATCGGTGCCAACATTGCTGGACTCCAGGACAGGTAAGTGTCCTAATGTTAAAAGTCAGCAGCTACTGTATGTGTAGCTGCTGACCTAATTTTTAAAGGAGCGGCGGTAGGCGGCTTTAAGCTTTGACCATAAAACTTGGAAGCGGATTGGTTTTTATGCACAGCTGCACCAGATTTTGCACTCTCCAGTTTTAGTAACTCAACCCATATGTATGGCTCATGCTTTATGCAACCCCAGGCGCACAAAAACGTACAGCTGACTTCTCTAATGCATCTCAATGGGCAAAATTACATGATGGCAGAAGGTCCCGGGAATGCCATTAAAAAGGTTCTGCGCACTGTACAGCTCCTGTTCGGTTGTGTGTCTTAATCCTTAGTGCATATTACCAGGTACAATGAATAGAATAAAGCTTACAAAATGGCACATACAATTTTTTTTAGCAGAAAAGCAGCAAAAAAAAAAAAAAAAAAAAAAAAAAAAAAAAAAATAGCTGCAAAGCCTTTTTTTTGCATGCGCGTTAGGCATTAATGGATTCTATTAGCCAGAATATTCATTTTTCCTGGGACTAATCAAGTCAGCCTATGAATTTGGGTCAGCTCCACCCCTCTGATCTCACAGGGCAACCCCTCTGTGCAAATGAAAGGAGGGATACCCCATACCCCAGCATTCTTTTTTTGCCCTTGCTCCAGGACAGCTCTGTTGCTACTGATAGATTGAGTGCAGGAAGAATATTGAAGATCCCTACCTCTCCTGCCTGGTTCAGCCTTTCTAGGCGGCGGGCTCCTGGACAGAGTAAATCCTCATTTGCAGGAGTGCCATGATGCCCGGGCAGATGTATGCGGCCTAAAGGGTGCAATAGGTGGTACATGGTGAGCGGTAGCATGCCCCCCCCCACGTACCCCGGGGAGGGGGGGGGGTGGTGTAATGTCACTCTGTCTGATTTTATTACCTTTTTATTTGTTTTTCTTTATGTCTTTTCTTGTTTTCATGCTAGCTAAATCCCATTAGTGAGCTGACACGATTAGCCCCAGGAATACAGGAAATTGATACTTTCCTTTCCTGAGAGCTCATCATGTCAGCCTAGGGTTTCCCACGCTGGTGTTCCATCGCGAGATGGTGTTAGGAACACTGGGGTATGGGGAATCCTTCCTTTTATTTGATTGGGGTCAGCGGGGTGGAACTGACCCATTCGGCTGACATGATCAGCTCCCAGGAAAGTAAGAGTATGGTAAGTATGGTAACAATTTTCCGTAATTCAGGCTATTAGAATGCATTAATGCACCAACGCAATGTATTCTGCTGAAACGCTCCTCTTCAGAACACGCAAGTGATTCTTTTTTTGTGCCTCTAAATGCTCCTGCTTTTAAATGCCTGTAAATGTGTGCATGGACATATCGGCCAATATGGAGGTAGAGATTTTTAGATTTGATGGACCCTGGTGTGCCTGGAAGGCTTCTGCAAATTATTTAAAATGATTGTAAAGTTTTTTTTTTTACATCATTTGCATCTCCAGTTCCTGTGTGGTGAGCGGGTGAAAGCCCATGCTAACAGACACTGTGCCCAGATAATCTGATTCTTCATATCTGGTAGCAGATCTACTAGTAGGAGAGGCTTATCTATTAACTCTGGGAACATAAGCGGAGTACAAGCATTCATACTTTATATTGGGTTGTTGCTACTTGTAGTTCCACATATTAAAGTCAGTGATCACCGTGAAGCTTTAATTGTTCTGCTGTAGAAAGAGTGCTTTATACAATTACAGTACACTTCCTTGGAATTTACTTTGTTACATCAATCTTTGTTTGGTATATACTATTTCATCTACAAAAGTTACCTGAAGATCAACTGAACTGTCAAGCAAGGAACATCAAACTACAACTACTCTTCATTCTCTCCCCCACTTAGTGAGGCTATACTACTCTGCCAGAGTTTGTTATAAAGCTGCATTCACCAAATAACTCTCTCCCTTAGAGCAGGTTGAATATAGCTGCATTTACTACTCTGGTGTTGTACTTGTTTATCTACGGTTTGCTAGTGCCATGTGAGTGAGCAGTAGAGAGTGGTCTGACACTTCAGGAGTCATTCCCCTGCTCTCCTGTGCCCCACTCCCGTGCACAGTATATTGAAATATACATCATTTATTGAATCTACAGAGTCATAGCTGACATATATCAAAAGCAGAAGCACTGGCGATCATATGGGAAAGGGACTGCACCAAACAGGATAAGTAAAAGTCTGTATATACAGATGTACCAGTTCAATAGTCCATGGTAATAGGGGCTTCTGATTGAAAAATAGACCAGTGGGTTCACTGGTGTGTAAGGTGGCTGCCGTCCCCAGAGTGTGTCCGCAGGCTCTGCAGGGGAGAGAAGAAAGGAGGCAAGGGAGGCCCACCTAAGTGTAATATTAAAAAGGCGTTTTTATTGCACAACAATGAATGCACTTACAAGATTGAGGAGGAGGATTTACATGCGTGATTTCTTCCACAAACGGGTGCTGCTGCTGTCTGTCGGTTCCTATAGGGTAGACAACCAAAGGGAAAGTCGGGGCTGAGTGCAGAGAGCCGCCTGGAATCCACAGTGAATAGCTGGCCTGCCGGTATTAGAAATACTTTGGTCACTTATTTGGAACATGTGGTCTCAGCCAAGGGTGTGGCTACTGACCCGAAGAAGTTGGAAGCAGTCACTGCATGGCCTAGACCTGAGACTGTGACAGAACGGAGATCCTTCCTGGGGTTTTGTTTGTATTATCGAAGATTTGTGGCAAACTTCACCAAGATTGCAAAGCCCCTCAATGAATTGCTTCAGGTGGCCTCGGGGGAGGAAGAAAGGAAGATGAAGGAAAAGAAGTTAGGCAGGAGAGGAAAGAGAGAGTCCATTAAAAGAGCAGTGGACTCATTCATGTGAAGAAGCTTACAAGCGGTTGAAGAAAAGTCTTACTGAAGCCCCTGTCTTAGCATATGCTGATCCGTCTAAACCCCACAAGCTTCATGTGGATGCTAGTAGAGATGGGCTAGAAGGGGCTCTTTACCAAGGGCAATATGGCAAGCTCAGGCCAGTGGCTTATGTGAGCCGAAGTCTTATCCCTTCTGAAAAGAGTTACCCAGCACACAAATTGGAGTTCCTGGCTTTAAATTGGGCAGTTGTCGACAAATTGAAGGACTATTTGTATGGGGCTCAGTTCATTGTGAAGACTGATAATAATCCATTAACCTACCTGTTGACTTCTGCAAAGATGGATGCAGCTGGGCACCGGTGGTGCACTGCATTAGCTGGATTCCAGTTTAGTTTGAAATACTGACCTGGAATTGGAAACAGAGATGCTGATGCACTGTGCCATCTGGCACATCGTCATGAGGAGGAGTTTCGAGAATGGACTTTTGTGCCTACTGAAGGAGTACAAGCCTTATGCAAGGGTCTGGTTCAACGCTTGAGAGGGACTGCAGGAGCAGAGTCTATAGGAGTTTCCCTGGCTGGAGTACCTCGGTCCTATTGTGGCCTGACTCAAATAAGAAGTGAGGGTCTTCCTCGACTAACAAAAAAGGAGATCAAGACTGACCAAGAGCAGGATCCTCTATGTCATGTAGCCCTTCAAGCCTTGGCACAACAAGATCCCACGTTGCTGTTGAAGAGCTCAATAGTCCATTCTAAGATATTACATTGAGAATGGAGTCGGTTACAGTTGAGGGATGGTCTGATATACAGAAGAGGCTCTTGTGACGGGTTTGGAAGAGACCTGGCCACTATTCCTCCCGGAAAAACATTGTACCTCATTCCTGGTGTCTTTGCACGATGAACACAGATATTTAGGCATAGATTGAACCTTTCACCTAGTCAGGGATAGGTTTTATTGGTCAGATATGAGAAGAGAAATAGAGAACTACCATCGTTCCTGCCTACCTTGCATTCAGAGGAAAACTCTTCCAGTTCGAGCTGCCCCTATGGAGCATTTACAGAGTCAGGGTCCCATAGAATCGGTATGCATTGACTTCCTGTGCCTGGAACCAGATACAGGTGGAAGAGGCTATATCTTGGTGGTGACTGATCATTTTACCCAATATGCTCAGGCTTATCTGCCAAAAGATCAGCAAGCAACTACGGTAGTGAAGATACTGGTAGAGAAATTCTTAGTTCATTATGGGTTGCCTGTCCGAATCCATTATGATCAAGGAAGGGATTTTGAAAGTGGGCTCATACATCAGTTGTGCAAGTCGTTGAGCATCAAAAAGTCTCAAACCACACCTTATAACCCACAAGGGGATCCTCAGCCCAAGAGATTCAACAGGCATCTGCTGAATATGTTGGGGACTTTACCCACTGAGAAGAAGCAACACTGGGGAAATCATATTGCCAACATGGTACATGCTTATAACAGTACCGTAAGGGATGCGATTGGATACTCACCCTATCGCCTTATGGTTGGAAGAGAGGATAGACTTCCAATTGATCTGGTTTTCGGAACATCTGTGATTACACTTCTTTGACTTCACACAAGGGTTATGTGGATCGGTTGCGGAAGAACTTAAAGCAAGCTTATGAGAAGGCAATGCAGCATGCTACTACCCTGGAATTGAGGAACAAAAATACTTTTGATCTCAAAGTAAAAGTGCAAGATCTCCAACCTGGGGATAGAGTGTTATTGAAGAACCTAGGTGTACCAGACAAACACAAATTGACTGACCGCTTGAGGCCTCAACCTTATATAATTTGTAAACAGCTTCCAGGGTTGCCAGTTTACCAGATCAAGGCAGAAGGGCAGATGGGACCTCTCAAAATGTGGCGTTGTGATCATCTACTTCCTTTGTCAGATGCAGTTCGGGTGCCTCCTTGTTCTCCTGCACCTCCTGTGGATCCAGGTCCCCCCAGCACTCGATCTCGTCTGAAAACTCCCTGCCAGGCCGGTTCAAGGTGACAGTGAAGATAAAGAGGTAGTACCCTCTTGGTTATGGGCCCCGGTTGTTATCCCCGAGACAGAGGTCAGACCTTGGTTCAGACCACTAACTAAAAGGAGAGATGCTCCTTCAAGAGGGAGTATCAGGTCAGTTTCAAGTCTTGAACAAGGGGATTTAATTAGTTTCACTGATGAATGCCTACCTGTGGTAAGACCAGCCAGTGGCTCTGCAAAGGAAACAGCGTTGTCAAAAGAAGAAGGCAGTGGCGTCTGGTGAAGTTTTAGGATGGGGGGGCAGGCCTCGCCCTTCCTTTTTGATCCCTCCTACTTCTAATAAGCCCCACCCCTTATAGAATCCACCCACTCCGTCCCCTGTATTCCACATATTGTGTCAAGAGTACAGAGCTCAACAATCACAGGGCACAGTATACAGCAGCCAGTATCACAGGACACAGTATACAGCCCCAGCATCACAGGTAAGGGTATATAGCAGCCAGTATCACAGGTGGGGTAAATTGCAGTCAATAACACAGGTGGGGATACTCCATGGGTATGTTGCACTCACCAGAAACGTTGGACCCACTTGCCTGAAAGAGGGCAGCACTACACACAGTATGGGCAACACTGCAACCAAAGCAGACCCAGGGTTTTTCTTTGCTGCAACATTCCATTCATCATGATGCCCCACAAGCTGACTATAATAAGACTGAGCCCCCGAGCATTGAGAGTGACTGGGATTATCACTGCGTGGAGACAGCCTTATTCTCCTAAGGCTTTTATATTGAGGTTGCACATACCATAATAAAGGATAAAGTAACTGGCAGCCTTGTAGATGTAGCACATTATAAGTATTCTTTTACTAAAATCCAATACTTTTTTATGTTCAGATTGTATCATTCACTACACCATAGAGGACTCTCGATCCTCTTTCCCTCTATTTTTTTTGTAGCCACATCTGGAGTGACATACTCCAGACACCACTTCATGATACGGAACATTTCACCAGAATGGCACTAACAACTCTACATGTTTCCAAATGAAATAAAACCGAAAAAAGTCTAATTTATAAAGAAATTAATGTGACATTCACTGGTTGTGAATAATTCACTGTATATTACCGCCTCTTGCACACGGATGTGATCATATACTGAGGTTTATACATGCTATACACTGGATCTTGCTGGCAGAAAGCTTGTGTTTTTTAATCAGGCTCTATGATCTGCAAAGACACAAACACGTGTATGCGTATACATGCGCAAAATCTTTTTTGATCCTCTTCTAGCTTCCACATCTAGCTTCTTGCTCGTGTACACTTTTTTCACAGCTCTAAACACATCTCTACATTATTATTATTATTATACAGGATTTATATAGCACCAAGTTTACACAGCGCTTTACAACTTGAGGGTAGACAGTACAAATACAATTCACTTTAATTCAGTAGGAATCAGAGGGCCCTGCTCGTTAGAGCTTACAATCTAAGGGGGAAAGTCAAGAGATACAAGAGGTAATAACTGGGGGATGTGCTAATAGAGAAGATAAATGTACAGTTGTTAGGTGGGAGCCAGATAGGCTTCTCTGAAGAGATGCGTTTTCAGGGATCGTCTGAAGGTGGACAAAGTAGGAGAAAGTCGGACAGATTGGGGTAGAGCATTCCAGAGGATGGGAGAGGCTCTAGAGAAGTCCTGGAGGCGAGCATGGGAGGTGACAAGGGAGCTAGAGAGCAGGAGGTCTTAGGAAAAGCGAAGAGATCGATTTGGTTGGTATTTTGAGACCAGGTTAGTGATGTAGCTGGGGGCCAGGTTGTGGATGGCTTTATAAGTTATGGTTAGTATCTTGAATTTAATACGTTGGTTGAGTGGCAGCCAATGGAGGTATTGACATAGGGGTGTAGCAGACGCCGAGCGGTTTTTAAGGTGGATGAGCCTGGCGGCAGCATTCGTAATGGACTGAAGTGGGGATAGGCTAATTAGAGGTAAGCCAGTGAGGAGGGAGTTGCAGTAATCGAGGCGAGAGATGACCAGGGAGTGGATTAGAAGCTTTGCGGTGTCATTGGTTAGGAAGGGGTGTATCTTGGAGATGTTGGAGGTTGAGGCGGCAAATTTTGGATATCGATTGGATGTGGGGTCGAAGGGTTAATTCGGAGTCCAGGATTACACCTAGGACCTTGGCGTGGGGGGACGGGTTGATAGTTGAGCCGTTGATTTTGACAGAGAAATCCTCTCCCTCCCCAAATCGGTCTCCACATTATGGATCCATGCGCATAGCTGTGTACATTGTCCCATAGACAACAATCAATGCCTGTGTTCAGATAAAAAAAAAAAACAACTAAAATACAGTATCTCACAAAAGTGAGTACACCCCTGATATTTTTGTAAATATTTTATTATATCTTTTCATGTGAAAACAATGAAGAAATGACACTTTGCTACAATGTAAAGTAGTGAGTGTATAGCTTGTATAACAGTGTAAATTTGCTGTCCCCTCAAAATAACTCAACACACAGCCATTAATGTCTAAACTGCTGGCAACAAAAGTGAGTACACCCCTAAGTGAAAATGTCCAAATTGGCTCCAAAGTCTCAATATTTTGTGTGGCCACCATTATTTTCCAGCACTACCTTAACCCTCTTGGGCATGGAGTTCACCAGAGCTTCACAGGTTGCCACTGAAGTCCTCTTCCACTCCTTGATGACATCACAGAGCTGGTGGATGTTAGAGACCTTGCTCTCCTCCACCTTCTGTTTGAGGATGACCCACAGATGCTCAATAGGGTTTAGGTCTGGAGACATGCTTGGCCACACCATCACTTTTATCCTCAGTTTCTTTAGCAAGGCAGTGGTTATCTTGGAGGTGTGTTTGGGGTCGTTGTGTTTGGAGACTGGGCCGCAGTGCAGTATTCCAAGGGAGGGGATCATGCTCTGCTTCAGTAAGTCACAGTACATGTTGGCATTCATGGTTCCCTCAATGAACTGTACCTCCCCAGTGCTGGCAGCACTCATGCAGCCCTAGACCATGACACTCCTACCACCATGCTTGACTGTAGGCAAGACACACTTGTCTTTGTACTCCTCACCTGGTTGTCGCCACACATGCTTGACACCACCTGAACCAAATAAGTTTATCTTGGTCTCATCAGACCACAGGACATGGTTCCAGTAATCCATGTCCTTAGTCTGCTTGTCTTCAGCAAACTGTTTGAGGGCTTTGTTGTGCATCATCTTTAGAAGAGGCTTCCTTCTGGGACTACAGCCATGCATACCAATTTGATGCAGTGTGCGGCGTGTGGTCTGAGCACTGACAGGCTGACCCCCCATCCCTTCATCCTCTGCAGCAATGCTGGCAGCACATGCACTCAACTTCTTCGGTTGACCAAGGCGAGGCCTGTTCTGAGTGGAACCTGTCCTGTTAAACTGCTGTATAGTCTTTGCCAAGACCCTGAAACTGAGGTGCAGCACGGTGGCCATCTTTTTATAGCCTAGGCCATCTTTATGTAGAGCAACAATTCTTTTTTTCAGATCCTCAGAAAGTTCTTTGCCATGAGGTGCCATGTTAAACTTCCAGTGACCAGTATGAGAGAGAAAGCGATACCACCAAATTTAACACACCTGCTCCCCATTCACACTTGAGACCTTGTAACACTAATGAGTCACATGACACCGGGGTAGGGAAAATGGCTAATTGGGCCCAATTTGGACATTTACACTTAGGGGTGTACTCACATTTGTTGCCAGCAGTTTAGACATTAATGGCTGTGTGTTGAGTTATTTTGAGGGGGCAGCAAATTTACACTGTTATACAAGCTGTACACTCACTGCTTTACATTGTAGCAAAGTGTCATTTCTTCAGTGTTGTCACATGAAAAGATAGAATAAAATATTTACAAAAATGTGAGGGGTGTACTCACTATTGTGAGATACTGTACATTTACCTGGGAGATTCACCTGCAATAAATGTTTGGTGAATGCCACATTCACGGTTTCATAAATAAGCACATCAAGTAGGAATGCCTATGACAGACTATGTCTGCCAATATGCAGCTTGAATTCTGGACC
>BLSH010185965.1:2253130-2295015 GCA_018402905.1 Glandirana rugosa
GGCCAGTGGAGCGACTCTCAGAGCCGGTGACAACGGGTCTTACCAGAGTCGACTCCTGGAGATTTTTTCCATATGGTCTGGGCTTGTCCTCAGCTGAGACCATTCTGGGCAACAGTGGCCGAGACTCTCAGCGAGGTGACCGGGATAACCCTTCCTCTAGACCCCCTACTCATGTTATTGAGCTATTTGGAACTCATAGAGGGCGATAGATATGCCAAGTTATGCATCTCCTTCGCCCTGTTCTATGCCCGTAGGGAGATCCTGCTTAGATGGAAAGGTAGGGAACCCCCCAACAGGGGATCGTGGGTTAAAGCGGTCAACACAGCGCTGCCCTTATATAGAATAACGTACGAAAACAGAAATTGCCCCCAGAAATTCTACAAAATATGGGACGGCTGGATTGGAAAATGCTCCTGAGAAGTGGAAGGGAGAGGAGAGCAAGAGGTAGGCTAGAGGGTGGGAAGTACTAATGCACTTAAGACTGCACGAATACTAGAGTTGGAGTGATGAGCTACCTTCCTGTAAGATACCAATCTTGTAATAACGTGGTAACCTATGTAACATTTACTGTCCAAACTTTCATGTAACCTGTCGATTGATTCTTGATTGACTTACTTAATAAAAACCTTTTCTGTTAAAAAAAGTAACTCTAAACCCAACAACAAACATTTTATATATTAAAAGGGCGTTTTTTTTTTTGGGACTTTAAATGAGACACACGGGTTGTAAAAACATGCGTTTTTATTGAGGCAACTTCCATCTAAGTAGTACTGTAGACAATCCATACATCTCTTACTACATATATTGGGCACATTGCCTCTACTAAAAAATGTAACATTTGAACTGGAAACAAATACATGATTCACAAATGATAAAAATTGGCTCCATACAATACAATCTCTGCAGCATAAGACAACTTGAATAATAATTAATACGGCATATATTGTCTCTACGCGTTTCGTGAAGTTATGATCCACTCATCAGGAGCATGCACGTATAGGCAACTGTAATTAATAGAAATATACATGCCTCTCTGGTGTGCGTTCCATCGGGCGGCAGCGTGGGAGTGTAGATGGTCGGCGCCGATATTGGGCGATCCATCGCCCAATCCTCTGGCACCGCCTCTCCCGGCAGCCTATGCCTGCATGACGCTGATGTGGGTGTGGCGGCTATGCCCTATATAGTTCCACCTCCCACTCGCCTCATGTTTCAGCTGGACACATCATACCTCTCTGCACACCATCCCCAACCAGTCACTGGGCACTTTACAGGTATAGGGATCTTCCTTTGTTACTTTGTTATTATGCTATCTGGTCACTATCTTGGCTTTCCTTCCCCTTGGTTCAAGTGGTGTCCTGTCTTGGTTCTCCCCTTCCCCCATTCCTTTCTGTCCTATTGCTTTTACAACCCGTGTGTCTCATTTAAAGTCCCAAAAAAACAAACCCTTTTTGTATATCACCCAACCCGGGATGGAAGCTGATGGCCATTGTGACCACTGCTTCATTTAAAGTCCCATTTTTTTGACCTTTTTAATTATCAAACATTTTATATATTATTTCGGCCTACCCTTCCTTAGGTGTGGTGGTTACAATACTTTACTTTTTTAGGCTTTTTTAAATGTATTTTTACCTGATCATCCTAGCAGTAACACACCTCCTGTCCTTGGGTGACAATGGTCACTCACTATACTGTATCTATAGAGGGGCAACGTTGTCACCTTAGGCTTGCTTTCCTGATTTAGACTACAAACACCCCTCCACACCCCTCACCTTATCTCAATTACATATGGGGAAAGGGTTCTGTTTACAAAAATAGCTGGGCACGCTGATATTTTAGTTTAGTACAGAAAAAGTTACAAGGTCAATGAGTTTCTGGCAGGATCAACAGGTATTCTATGCCTCCCAAAGAATGCCACCCTCATTTTTCCATACTGCAGATGGAGAAAAAAGAAGCTTCCTATTGGCTGCTATAGACAACGCTTGTCTTACTTCCATAATGCGGTCTGATATCCCAGCACAGCAATAAAGATACGTCAGCACTGGCAGATATTTCATTTTCCCTCTTGGTATCAATTTAATGCACAGATTAAAAGATCTCTTAATTACAGCATTGTCAACCTTGAGCTCTGTATGAATAGATTCAGCCTCTTGATGCTGACTGTTTCATCTCTATTGAGTCAATTCTAAAAGCTGCACATTTCGGAGGCCCACGCCTATTTCGGTACAGAGATCAATGAAGCTGCTTTGTTTAATACCCATTAATAGAAGACCACCACGGGATTGGCGCTATTAGGATTTTATGCGGCCAGTCGATAGCAGTTCCATTACTGCAAGGGTCATGATGAGGTCTAGAGAGTGGCATGGCAATCGACACAAGCAGACAAATTAGTTTGTGGCTGGTCTTACCTGGATTTAGAACAGTTCTAGTCAAAGAAAACCTCCAGCTAAATACATCCAACCACCATTTAGTTCTCTTATTTTTTCCTGATGAGGTTACAAAATAATTTCAGTTAAATTAGTATAATTACCTGTAATCTGTCTTTATACCAAGTCTCTAATTGCGGTAAGGCGGTAGCATGGTAGCACAACAAGCAGCAATAGACAGTAACACAACAAGCAGCAATAGACGGTAGCACAACAAGCAGCAATAGACAGTAGGCACACCAAGCAGCAATAGACGGTAGCATACCAAGTGGCAATAGATGGTAGCATACCAAGCAGCAACAGGCACACCAAGCAGCAATAGGCAGTAAGCACACAAAGTAGCGATAGACGGTAGCACAATAAGCAGCAATAGACGGTAGGTAGGCACACCAAGCAGCGATAGACGGTAGCACAACAAGCAGCAATATATGGTAGCACAACAAGCAGCAATAGGCGGTAGCACAACAAGCAGCAATAGGCGGTAGCACAACAAGCAGCAATAGACGGTAGTACAAAATGCAGCAATAGACGGTAGCACAATAAGCAGCAATAGACAGTAGGCACACCAAGCAGCAATAGACGGTAGCACACCAAGCAGCAATAGACGTAGCACAACAAGCAGCGATAGACGGTAGCACAGCAAGCAGCAATAGACGGTAGCACAACAAGCAGCGATAGACGGTAGCACACTAAGCAGCAATAGACAGTAGCACAACAAGCAGCAATAGAGGGTAGCACACCAAGCAGCAATAGGCAGTAAGCACACCAAGCAGCAATAGATGGTCACCAAGCAGCAATAGATGGTAACACACCAAGCAGCAATAGATGGTAACACACCAAGCAGCAATAGACAGTAGCACACCAAGCAGCAACAGATGGTAGGCACACCACGCAGGGATAGACTGTAGCATACCAAGCAACGATAGACAGTAGGCACACCAAACAGCGATAGACAGTAGGCACACCAAACAGCGATAGACAGTAGGCACTCCAAGCAGCTATAGACGGTAGCACACCAAGCAGCAATAAGGCGGTAGCACACCAAGCAGCAATAGATGGTAGCATACCAAGAAGCAATAGGCACACCAAGCAGCAATAGACCGCAGCACACCAAACAGCAATAGACGGTAGCACACCAATCAGCAATAGATGGTAGCATAACAAGCAGCAATAGACACACCAAGCAACAATAGACGGTAGGCACACCAAGCAGCAATAGACTGTAGCATACCAAGCAGCAGTAGATGATAGGCACACCAAACAGCAATAGATGGTAGCACACCAAGCAGTGATAGATGGTAGCACACCAAGCAGCAAAAGACAGTAAGCACACCAAGCAGCAATAGACGGTAGCATACCAAGCAGCGATAGAAAGTAGGCACACCAAGCAGCGATAGACAGTAGGCACACCAAGCAGCGATAGACAGTAGGCACACCAAGCAGCGATAGACAGTAGGCACACCAAGCAGCGATAGACAGTAGGCACACCAAGCGGCGATAGACGGTAGCACACCAAGCAGCGAAAGACAGAAGCAACACCAAGCAGTGATAGACAGTAGGCACACCAATGTGTCACCACGTTGTATTTTGGTCCTTTTTTAAAAAATTGGTGCTACATTGGCTTTTCTCCAATCTGCTGGTACCATTCCAGTCAGTAGACTGTCCATAAAAATTAGAAAAAATGGTCTGGCTATCACTTGGCTGAGTTCCTTAAGTACCCTCGGGTGCAAGTCACCTGGTCCTGGTGACTTATTAATGCTGAGTTTATCAAACCTATTTCTAAATTTGTCCTCAGTTAGATATGAGAGTGCTTCCTGTGACATGCTATGAAGGTTAATATTACAGTCTTGGTTACTGCTCCCCCCCCCCCCCCGGTTTCCCTTGTGAAGACTGAGAAGAATAAATTCAAAAGTTTTGCCATCTCTCCGTCCTTTGTAACAAGATTCCCTTCCTCATCCTTTATTGGGCCAATATGTTCAGACCTCCCTTTCTTATTATTTACATACTTAAAGAATTTCTTGGGGTTTTTTTTGCTCTTCTCCGCTATGTGCCTTTCGTGTTCTGTCTTAGCCACCAGGGGAGGGCTGGCAGCCTTAGGCCTGGGGGGCAAGTCCAGTCAAGTGGCCCATTGAACCCCCTGAATCAGCTCACCATCCATGCCCACCTGGTTTTAGAACGGATATTGATGTTATGAAGCAAGAAAACTATGATACAATGCGGTAACATAATTTAATGTTAATAGCAACAAAGGAGGTTTAACAAAAATAATGCAGCAATGCAGCTCATCAGTGCCCACCAATGCAGCCTAATCAGTGCCTATCAGCTTAGCTGCATCAGTGCCCATCAATGCAGCCTCACCAGTGTCCATCAATGCAGCCTCACCAGTGCCTATCAAATGCAACCTGATCAGTGCCCATCAATGCAGGCTCACCAGCGCCCATCAGCACAGCCGGCCCTGGGTGCCCCCCCCCCCCCTTTGCCTGCAGTTAGTTGGTGTCTGCGCCCTTGGCCCCTGCTTCCTTCCTCCACAAGAAGAAAAAAGTGTGAGCGGGCAGTGGCCATCGGCCATTTTGAATGTAAGGTAGGGTGGCCTGGGAGGCAATTGCCACCCTGTCCCCTGGCCCAGCCCTCCCCTGTTAGCCACGCTGATTGCACTCTTACATTTCTTATTGCATTCTTTGCAAGTTGAAATGCTGATGATGACCCATCAGCCTTGTATTTTTTTTAAGGCTTTTTCCTTTGCTTTTATATGCAATTTTACTTTGGAATTAAGCCACCCTGGACATTTGTTCGCTCTTCTGAATGTATTTCCCATTGGAATACACTGGCCAATACCTTTATTTAATATGTTCTTAAAGCACTCCCATTTTTCCTCCGTGTTCTTTGTTTCTAGGATTTTGTCCCATTTAATATCTTCTAGGAAAGAGCGTAGTTTAGGGAAGTTGGCTCATTTGAAATTCAGTGTTTTTGTATTACCCTTGTGTTTCCCATTTGTGTGATTTATACGGAAACTGATTGACCCGTGGTCGCTGTTTCCTAAGTTGCCCCGTACTTTCATATAGGCCAGGGATATGCAATTAGCGGACCTCCAGCTGTTGCAAAACTACAAGTCCCATCATGCCTCTGCCTCTGGGTGTCATGCTTGTGGCTGTCAGTCTTGCTATGCCTCATGGGATTTGTAGTTCTGCAACATCTGGAGGTCCGCTAATTGCATATCCCTGATATAGGCTATTAGGTCTGTATTATTAGTAATCAGTAGGTCTAGTAACGCTTTGTTTCTTGTTGGTGCATTTACCACCTGACCCATGAAATTATCCTGCAAGACATTCATGAAATGGCGAGCCTTAGATGAATGCGCAGTTCCTACTGCCCAGTCTATATCTGGATAATTAAAATCCCCCATTATAATGACACTTCCCATCCTTGCCGCCATTCCAAACTGTGATAAGAGGTCCGCCTCCCCCTCCTCCCTCTGGTTAGGGGGTCTATAGCATACTCCCAGTATTACTTTCCCCTTGGTTTCCTCCCTTTGAAACTCAATCCATAACGATTCCACCTCCTCCCTTGCTCCTTTTGTGATGTCGTCCCTCACATCTACTTAGACATCATTTTTGATATACAGGCAAACCCCTTCGCCTTTTTTACCCTTCCTATCTCTGCGATATAGGTAATACCCTTAAATGGTTGCCAACCAATCATGAGAGCTGTTAAACCAAGTCTCTGAAATTCCCATGAAATCAAAATCCTCCTTGTACATCAGCAGTTCCAAATCTGCCATTTTGTCAGCCAGACTTCTGGCATTAGTGAAAAAGCCTTGTAGTTTTGCCCATCCACCTACTGTTTCCTTGTTGGTTGTTTTGAGGCTGCTATTTGGATTTGTCAAGTTTCTCATGTTGGGTTTAGGTACTCTAGTTACCGTACCACTTATACCCCTATACTACCCTCTGAAACTTGTTCCACACTGGCTATCTCTACATCTGGCACCCACCCCCCCATCGCCTAGTTTAAAAGCCCCTCTAACTTTTCGGCCATCTTCTCTCCCAGCCGAACTGCACCCTCCCCATTTAGGTGCAGTCCGTCCCTGCTAAAGAGCCGGTAGCCGACTGAGAAGTCAGCCCAATTCTCCAGGAACCCGAAACCCTCATTTCTACACCAGCTCCTTAGCCACTTGTTAACTTCAATAATCTCCCGCTGCCTCTCTGGTGTGGCTCAAGCTACCCGTAGTATTTCCGAGAATACTACCTTGGAGGTCCTATTCCTCAATTTAGCTCTTAGGTCCCAAAAGTCTTTTTTTAGGACACTCCATCAACCTCTGACTATGTCATTGGTGCCAACATGTACCATGACACCTGCCCCTCCCAATAATGTGTCCACCAGATCTGTGATGCGCCAAACCCGAGCGCCTGGTAAACATACAGTTCGGCGCTTCAGGTCTTTATGACAGATTGTCCTCTCTGTCCTTCTAATACTTGAATCCCCTACCAGAACCTGTCTTTCCTTTCCCTTGGCTTCACATCCACCCTCACTGGAGGAGCTTATCCCCTGGCAGCTAGGGGCATCACTCTGCTCCAGCAATGCTGGTCCCTGACTGGTTTCCCCAATATTACCTATTGGGATGTTCCAGCCCAGGATCAGCCTCCCTGACTCTTTCCCCTCTACCCTTCCTAACTGTTACCCAACTTTTCTTCTCTGGAGCCTCCACCCATCTCTGTGCTGGCCCCTGCACAGAGGCGGGTGACACTAAGCAGTAATAGCATCATAGCAGTGGTAGCACACCAAGCAGAGTGCATTTGGTTGCGCTGTCATTTGTTTTGGTTTTGGAGTTCAATTTGACTGTCATCCAAATACCTCTCCATAAATCAGCTGTATCACAGTACACAATGCGTTATGTAGCATGAAAAATAGACCAGAACCAATTTTTTCCAGCACTGGGGGCTCGGTCAATATAAATGTGCTTTATCATGCAAGTGTGAATGGACCCTAAAACTGACCTACTATGGGTGTGTTTGCTCTGCAAACCGATGGGTGTAAGGTGAAGTTTATAAGCAGGCTTAAACTAGCCATACACTAGTAGATTTGCAAATTAACGTTCATATGAAAATTCTCAGTACATTTGATGACTTGAGGAATGTTGTTTGAAAGTACTTTCAAATTTTTTGTTTGCTTTCAATATGGCAATGAAGTGACTTTCCAGATCGAAAACCACATTCACTGTAAGCAATTTGTACATTCGAGAAAAATTTCCCATCCAGCTCCTTCAAATTTTCATGTCACTGCAGTCAAAAAGAAACCCCGATTTGATACCACTAATGATTACAAAAATGTAATCAAATTAAAAATATCTAAAGAAATTTCACTAGTGTATGGTGTTCTTTAAGGACATCTGTACTTTTATATTAAAATGGTGTAATCCACCCCAGCTTAGCTCTGTACTACAGCCAAGTGCAATGGTTTTCTTCTTGTATGTGTGTGACCATCCTAGATGCTGGAGATACCTCCTGGGATGGCCTCATGCAATGCCATAAAGTCTCACTGTGCAGGTGCAGCTGGCGCAATTAGGATTTTGGTCCGGGAAGAAGAATACATTACACAAGACATGGCTCTGGTACATTGTGCATGTTTCGGGTCTGAGATTTATAAGTATTTAAGCCACACAGCGAGGTGGCTAGTATTTTTAGGAGACCAGCAATGGTAGCCACCATATTTCTCCCATGACGGGCAGACTTTAAGCAGTAAAGCTTGATGCCCTATCCCCAACCCCAGCCAGCTGATTTATGAAGGGTTAGCAGAACACTGATGGAGTCATCACTCTGTCCACTCCTACAGTGTTAGATGGCACTGAGCAGTGTAATGGAGCCCTGATTGCATTACCCTACTGCATTCCTTCCTTGGGTCCTGGTGTACAGGAGAATATGGGAAGCAAATATAAAGTGGATTTATACATATAAGCCATATTTGAAAATACATTTAGAGATACATTTGCTGTGAAGAGTATAAGGGGTAACGTGACTCTCCTCCAATCAAGGAGCTCTCTCTCTGCTGTGTGAAGCAGGGAAGACCCAGTATGGCATGTAAGCTCTACATATTGATTTCCAATCTCCATTATAATTCACTTGATTATGCATGCTGCTGCCTACGTTTTATGAATGGGCTGTAAAATGCAGGCTTTTGTATGCATAACCAAGTCCTGTTAGAAGGCAGAGACATGTAACTTTATTTACAGCTGTGATATTACCTTTTCACAAACTGTATGGCTTAAAAAAATAACATATCCTTCATAACATAACCTGAGCTGATGGGATCATATAGTTTCCACAATGACATCAGTGTGAAGGGATAATCTAAATGTTATCACAGTCACCAAATGTCAGCCTCCGCTTTATATCCATGACAGGTGCTTGATAATGTCGTTTCATACAGAGTATATAATAAAAAATATAAGTAAGGTTGGGTTCACCCTATCTTCACATGCAGCTCACAGCAGGGGTCCGGTGTGTCCCGGTCCACCGTTTCAGCTCTGATTTCAGCCTGAATTTTGGGCTAAATTCGGACCTGAAACAGACCAAAACACGCACATGGCTCCTGTGCAATTCGCACCGTACCCGCTGTGGAGATGTGTGAACCGGCTCCATAGAGAGCCAGTCAAAATCTCCTGCTATTGCGAATTGGATGCAGGGAACCCAGCCTAAAGGTTACTTCAGAAAAAAAAATCTCATATCACAATGAGGTAGATTTAGAAAATTATGCAGCTGCACTAAATTCATATTTTCCTGTAAAAGCTGTGCTTGGCCTGTCTCCTATTGGGCCATCCTTTGGGGCCCATTCACTCTGGAATGTTGCAGTAACCACAGTTTTTACTGTATGTTACTGCAATGCACGATCAGTGCTGGGTTGCGGAGCCATTTATTTAATTTGAATAGAACCCCAATGTACCTTGTCAGCACATGACAATGGCGGTTGTGTGATAATTGTTGTTCGGTGCATTGGAGAGAATAAAAGGGCTCCATTCTGGAGGCATAGACTATCTTAAAGTGGGTGTAAACCTTAGACATGAAATATGAAGAAAGCATATCCCTTTATAGTTTGTCTGCTGCTTCGTTCCTCTGCTATCAGCATGGGTCACTGACACCAAGAGAAAAAAGGTGACAGGGGAGGAAGCTCCAGCTGATTGACAGCCTCAGCTCTGTTCCTGCATGCTGTGTAGAGGGGGATGTGTCTCTTTCCTCCAATCTGCTCTCAGAGCTCTCCTCACTGAGCTCTACAGAGTAACTTCAGCTCTCTGTCCCCTTTTTTCTGAACTCTCAGATAAGCTTTATAATTCAGCACTTTGAACACATGTAGAGAAGATATGCTGCAGATAAACAGGCATATATACAGTATCTCACATAAGTGATTAAACCCCTCACATTTTTGTAAATATTTTATTCTATCTTTTCCTGTGACAACACTGAAGAAATGACACTTTGCTACAATGTAAAGTAGTGAGTGTACAGCTTGTATAACAGTGTAAATTTGCTGTCCCCTCAAAATAACTCAACACACAGCCATTAATGTCTAAACCACTGGCAACAAAAGTGAGTACACCCCTAAGTGAAAATGTCCAAATTGGGCCCAAAGCGTCAATATTTTGTGTGGCCACCATTATTTTCCAGCACTGCATTAACCCTCTTGGGCGTGGAGTTCACCAGAGCTTCACAGGTTGCCCCTGGAGTCCTCTTCCACTCCTCCATGACGACATCACGGAGCTGGAGGATGTTAGAGACCTTGCGCTCCTCCACCTTCTGTTTGAGGACCACAGATGCTCAATAGGGTTTAGGTCTGGAGACATGCTTGGCCAGTCCATCACCTTTACCCTCAGCTTCTTTAGCAAGGCAGTGGTCCTTTTGGAGATGTGTTTGGGGTCTTTATCATGTTGGAATACTGCCCTGGGCCCAGTCTCCGAAGGGAGGGGATCATGCTCTGCTTCAGTATGTCACAGTACATGTTGGCATTCATGGATCCCTCAATGAACTGTAACTCCCCAGTGTCAGCAGCACTCATGCAGCCCCAGACCATGACACTCCCACCACCATGCTTGACTGTAGGCAAGACACACTTATCTTTGTACTCCTCACCTGGTTGCTACCACACACGCTTGACACCATCTGAACCAAATAAGTTTATCTTGATCTCATCAGACCACAGGACATGGTTCCAGTAATCCATGTCCTTAGTCTGCTTGTCTTCAGCAAACTGTTTGCAGGCTTTCAATGACAACCATGCAGACCAATTTGATGCAGTGTGCGGCATATGGTCTGAGTACTGACAGGCTGACCCCTCACCCCTTCAACCTCTGCAGTAATTCTGGCAGCACTCATACATCTATTTCCCAAAGACAACCTCTGGATATGACACTGAGCATGTGCACTCAACTTCTTTGGTCAACAATGGCAAGGCCTGTTCTGAGTGGAACCTGTCCTATTATACCGCTGTATGATCTTGGCCACCGTTCTGCAGCTCAGTTTCAGGGTCTTGGCAATCTTCTTATAGCCTAGGCCATCTTTATGAAGAGCAACAATTATTTTTTCAGATCCTCAGAGAGTTCTTTGCCAGGAGGTGCCATGTTGAACTGTCAGTGACCAGTATGAGAGAGTGAGAGCGATAACACCAAATTTAACATACCTGCTCCACATTCACACCTGAGACTTTTTAACACTAACAAGTCACATAACACTGGGAGGGAAAATGGCTAATTGGGCCCAATTTGGACATTTTCACTTAGGGGTGTACTCAATTTTGTTGTCAGCGGTTTAGACATTAATGGCTGTGTGTTGAGTTGTTTTGAGGGGACAGCAAATTTACACTGTTATACAAGCTGTACACGCTGTAAGCTGTAAGTTAGAATAAAATATTTACAAAAATGTGAGGGGTGTACTCACTTTTGGGAGATACTGTATTTTTCACTATGTATAGACAGCATAAATGGGCCCCAGAGGGCTGCACAGTCTGCTCCAATAGTAAATCTGCCATTATGGTGGAGGGCACAGGAGAAGTGTAGATTGGCACATAACTGCAGCTGCCCATATCACCAGCTCTTCTGATCGTTCTGCCATGCAGGTTTCACTGAAGGGAACCTCCGCTGATGTAGGCTGTCATCATGGCCCAGCTTTGTGACAGCTTTACTTTAAGAAGAGAATTGACCTGTAGGACTTCCACAAACCATCAGCCGATGTATTACTCTGTAGAAACAGCCCACCGTGCCCTGAATGTCAGCGGCAGCCCGGCTTCCCGCTACCACAGCCAAATTGCCTGCTATAATAAACCATAAATCCAATAAGCTCGTGCTTAAAAGCGATAGACGTGGCAGGGACAAGATAAATCTCCAGAGGAAATGTGTATTGCCTGCTGCAGAATGTAACGGAGACTGAATGATATTATCTACAGGAAAGAGAAGAGCCAGCAGGAATGGGGGACATCAGCCTGGACTCCCCTTGTGTAGGGAAATCTCACCCCTCCAGGTGATGTATATACATGGGGAGGATTTTATCACACAGTTATACATTCTTACCATTGTAATGGAATAGCTGTATGTTGTATCCTGTCCTTCCTCACACTGATCTCTATATGTTAGGATCAGCCTTCATTCTCACCACCTGAGCAATCTCATAATCAGGAAAGCTGCACTCTCTGCATCCATTTAGATGAGTGTGAGCCAAGGGCCTCTTTCAGGCAGGCAAATAGCTGCAGCCTTCACAGGCAGCTAAATGCCACATCTGGGCACAGCTGGATGATTGGTCGCAGCCGGTGTATAAGCGGCTAGAAATGCAATCTGTCTGCATCATCCAGAGCTTCTCAGAGCCTCTGATCACAGCTAACCACTCGGATGAGACGTTATATGCCAACAGCAGCGGCACCAGTTAATTGATTCCAAGTCTGGCTGTTCACAGGAGGTGTGCTTGGGGCTAGTTTTTCACCAGCAACAATCACAGATTCCCGTTGGCGGATGCTTGCCTGAAAGAGCCCTAAAGTTGGCCAAAATTTTGATCCTATCAGGTTTTTTTTTCGTTTGATCACTGCTGGCGGCGATCACTGTATTCTGACGGCTGGGAAACTGCCCACTGTCAGAATACAATAGCGCAGTGGGAGGGATTTCCCCATCAACACTAACTGTTTTTGATGGGAGAATCAAGCAATTATATTTCCTTCAACCTGGGGTTGAAGGAAAGAAAATTGCATAATGTATGGCCTGCCTAAGGCCAGCCATACATGGGTCGAATTTCGAAATAATTTTCTTTCGATAATGTTTTCTAATAATTTTTGTTTGAATTTTGCACAATTAGTGGGCCGCAGCAATGGACGATTTTTTGTGCCACCAAATTTGAGTGATCTGGCATGTTGGAAATTTTTTGAAAAACAGACAATTTTTGAATCAATGATGGGAGAATCATGTGAGACATATAATCAAAAATAGAGATGTGCATGAGTGCAAGAAAAGAAGATTCTCGGAAATAAAAGAAGATTCTCAGAAAGAAAAGAAGAGTCTCAGAAAGAAAAGTAGAGTCCCGCAATGAAAAGAAGATTCCAGGAGACAAAAAAGATGCCCAGAGAGAAAAGAAGATTCCTTGAAAGAAAAGAAGATTCCTTGAAAGAAAAGAAGATTCCCAGGGAGAAAAGAAGATTCCCGGAGAGAAAAGAAGATGGCACCATTAGATCACAAGATGCACATAGTTTATGATTTTCGAAAGAAAATGTACTCAAGATTTGACCCATGTATGGCCTGCATAAGACTTCATTCACACCTAAGGCCGGCCATATTACAAACACGCATGAATAAATTCATATTTTCTAAGGTCTAGTTTGTGTCCAGGGGCTTTTAAAGGGTTAGAATAGGCAGTAAGGGGGTGACATATCACCTCCTAGTCGCCTTTCAATCACCCTCTGAAAAGCAATCCACTGTGAATCGCTTCTCAGAGCAGCAGCAAGTGTAACTGAGCTTATGGGCATTTGCACTGACAGCAACGGCCACCAAGCCCATACACTGTAATGACTGGGTGTCTGCGGTGATCGTGGCTAGACGCACAAAGCTCTCAATCTCAGGAATCAGTTTATATATACACTGCTCAAAAAAATGAAAGGAACACTTTGAAAACACATCAGATCTCAATGGGGAAAAATCTCATGCTGGATATCTATACTGATATGGACTGGGTAATGTGTTAGGAATGATAGGATGCCACATCATTTGATGGAAATGAAAATGATCAATCTACAGAGAGCTGAATTCAAAGACACCCTGAAAATCTAAGTGAAAAACTGGTGCAGCAGGCTGGTCCATTTTGCTGAGATTTCATGGCAGCAACTCAGAATGGTACCCAGTAGTTTGTATGGCCCCCACGTGCTTGTATGCATGCCTGACTTCGGGGCATGCTTCTAATGAGACAACGGATGGTGTCCTGGGGTATTTCCTCCCAATTCTGGACCAGAACATCACTGAGATCCTGAACAGACTGAGATGCAACCTTGCGGTGTCAGATGGACCAAAACATAATGTCCCATAGGTTTTCTAATGGATTTAGGTCAGGCGAGCGTGGGGGCCATTCAATGGTATGAATTCCTTCATCCTCCAGGAACTGGCTGCATACTCTCACCACACGAGACTGGCATTGTCATGCACCAGAAGGAATCCAAGACCCACTGCACCAGCGTAGGGTCTAACAATGGGTCCAAGGATTTTTTCATCCTGATACCTAATGGCAGACAGGGTGCCATTGTCTAGCCTGTAGAGGTCTGTGCGTCCCTCCATAGATATGCCTCCCCAGACCATCTCTGACCCACCACGGCTTCACCAGACCCTTTCATGTCTGTCACATGTGATCAGGGTGAACCTGCTCTCATCTGTAAAAAAACAGGGTGCCAGTTGCGAAACTGCCAATTCTGGTGCTCAGTGTCAAATACCAATCGTGCTCCATGGTACTGGGCAGTGAGCACAGGGCCCACTAGAGGATGTGGGCCCTCAGGCCACCCTTATGGAGTCTGTTTCTGATTGGTCAGAGACATTCACACCAGTGGCCTGCTGGGGGTCATTTTGTAGGGCTCTGGCAGTGCTGATCCTGTTCCTCCTTGCACAAAGGAGCAGATGCCGGTCCAGCTGATGGGTTACGGATCTTCTACAGCCTTGTCCTGCTCTCCTAGAGTAACTGCCTGTCTCCTGGCATCTCCTCCATGCTCTTGAGACTGTGCTGGGAGACACAGCAAACCTTCTGGCAATGGCACGTATTCATGTGCCATCCTGAAGGAGTTGGCCTGTGCAACCTCTATAGCAGGGTTCCTCTAGAGGTTGCTAGGGGTTCCTTGAGCAATAGTCAATTTCTAACTCTCAGATAAATTCCCAATGACACCATTGATCTTTTTAGCTATCTGTACAGGGGTAATTCTTTCCAATGACCAGCGGAGAATTATTTCAAGGGTTCCTGGTGTTGAAACGGTTGTGAAAGGCTGTTCTATAGGGTCCAGTTATCGCCTCATGCTACCAGTAGTGACCCCAGCCAAATGGAAAACTAGAGAAAAACAGTCTGAGTGGGAAAAGGTCAGTGGCCTCCACCTGTAAAACCATTGCTCTTTTTGAGGTTGTGTCATTGTTGCCCATCTAGTGCACCTGTGCATTTTATTAACACTAAAGCTGCTGAAACTGATTAAAAACCCCCTCTCTCTGCTACTTAACTGACCAGACCAATATCCCAGGAGTTCAATTGACTTGATGCTATACTTAATTTTTTTGAGCACTGTACATATTTGAGATTTTAGTGATGGGGTTTACATATACTTTTAACTTTAGGTGAATTTTTTACATGCCTGCTTTGATATATTTTTATTATTGTATTAAAGGTATTAAAGATAGAGATTTGTAGGTTAACCACTGGGGATATTGCTTACTAAAATTACGATATGATTAAAGTCTAACTAAAGGCAAAACCTTTTTTTTTTTTTCTTTAGATTTGGATAGAGTGGAGAAGGATTAGACCCCCTGTCAGGTATTTATTGTTGTCTGTGCTCCCATTTCTATTTGTCCTGTTTATCATTATCATTGAAAGTGAAATAAAATCCCACATTTTGGGTTGTCCCCATAACAGGAATAGAGGGGAACTCTTCCAACGAGGACACTGGTTCTTGGGACAACCAGGGGTTCCATCACTTTAGAGTGATTTATTCTCCCTTCCTGTTTTGGCTGTGGGACTAGGAAAAAATCTCCCCAACAGGACACAGATGGAAAAAAAAACCCTGACAGGGGTTATAACTCTCCCTTACTCTATCCAACATAAAAAGAAGTCTTGCCTTTAGTTCCACTTCAAAGTGGTTCTAAAGGCAGACTTTTTTTTATCTTAATGCATTCTATGCATTTAGATAAATAACCTTCTGTGTGCAGGATCTCCGCTCAGCCCCCACCCCGATACTTACCTGGGCCCCATCTTGATTCAGCGATTTTGCACGAGAACCTTGACTGTCTGGGACTCTCCCTCCTGATTGGTTGAAACACAGCAGCAGGCGCCATTGGCTCCCGCTGCTGTCAGTCAGTGAACCAATGAAGAAAGAGAGGGGACTGGGCTGAACCAGGGCTCCGTGTCTGAATGGATACATGGAGCAGCGGCTCAGCTCGAATGCCCCCATAGCAAGCTGCTTGCTGTGGGGCACTTGAAAGGAGGCAGGGGCCAGGAGCACCGATGAGGATCTGGGCAGCTCTGTGCAAACCACTGCACAGAGGAGGTAATTATAATATGTTTATTTAAAAAAAAAAAAAACAAGACTTTAATATCACTTTAAGGCACCTTTCACACAGGGCGGACTGTGGCTGCGATATTTCTGCTGATCCCCTCTAAGCAGGCAGGTGACAGGTCCATGTCTGCTCCACTTATGCAAAGCAAACACGGACACATCACCTATCCGTTTACACCTGACTTCCATCCGATCCACTGGACGGAAGGGGAACAATCCCCATCCATCCATTTTTAGAGGATCAAATTTGGTGTAAAGGGACACATGTCCCTTTACACCCACTGTTCCATAGAGAAGAATGGAGGTTCAGATCGGGTCTGCCTGAAAAACGGACAGGCGGATCCAATCAGAACGCTCATGTGAAAGGGGTCTGGCTGTCATGGAAGAAGCATGGAGGATACCATTGCTGACCTTTCTATCTGAGAATGTTAGTTGTCTGGCATATATGTTTCAGAACTGTAAGTCACTGGCCTAAAACAAGTATACACGTTCTGGATCCACAAATCAAAAGGTACTAAAGTCAAAAAGGCAGCAAAACAGCTAAGGCACTAGCATTATCTGAAAGAGGTTAGCCCCTATATTTACTTTACCAGCTACTGAGATAAGATATCAGCCACACAGGGAGTGCATGGTTTTCATCAGGTCAGCCAACTCATAGGCTTGCACTGTGGGAAGGAGCAGCAAAGCCCAACTATTGTGTAGTGTTGAAAAGCAGGTGATAGAGCCTGTGTAAAAAAAAAAAAAAAAAAAAAATCCTGTACATCCCGTTTAAATGCCAATTTCTTCTGTACGTGTTCCAGATTCGCCTGGTGATCGCGGAGAAGGGGTTGCCTTGTGAGGAGCGTGACGTTAGCCAACCCCTGGCAGAGCAGAAAGAACCATGGTTTATGCGTCTGAACCTTGGGGAGGAGGTACCGGTGGTCATTCACGGGGATCACATCATCAGCGACTACAACAAGATCATTGACTATGTGGAGAGCAATTTTGTGGGAGGTAATTTGGTGCACCAGCCGCCGGACCCTGAAGAGGCACAACCCATCCCATGTCATTTTTGAAAAGTGCAAAGGTTTTAGTGTACAAACCTAACATGTTTGATGGATGTCATAGAGTTAGATCATAGTTTTTATCTATAAATACATGGCACCCCTCTACAAGGAGATGGTAAATTCTAGTGCATCTCATAGCTGCCTCAGAACAGAAGCATTGAAGATGAGAGGCCTTTTTGTGAGGCTAAACATTTTTAAAGTATGCTCCAGTCCATATAGAGAATTAAAAGCAAAGTATGGCCAAAGCTTTTTTGGCCATACTTTTCTTGTGGGTCAAATGATTGTCCTCACTTTTGCTCTCCTGTGACCCAGAATCAGTTGACTGCAGGCTATTGCCTGCTATCAGCTGACATCACAGAGCTGCCGCAGACTTTGGAAGGATCCCAACCATATTGTCAGGATGCACCCAGCTGTGTGATTGACAGCTGGCTCCAGTAATCAGTGCGTGGCTTAAAGCCAAAGCAACCTGCACCCACCCCCCTCTCCAGCCTGGTGATCCAGAGAGCAGAGCAGAGAGCAGCGACTGACAGTCACTGCTCTCCACTCTCAAAAAGGCTGAAAACTGAGCGATCGGTGGTCATGTGATCACTCGGGCTTAGAGCTGGCGGGGAAAAGCTGCAGCATCACACCAATGCTGTGGCATAGAGGTGACTATATGTTTTTTTTTTTTTATAACCCCAAACTTCTCCTTTAAAGTGTATGTGAACCCTACCAACGAATGTATTTGCCCATTTGGTCTGATTACCCCCTTGTCGCTGGCCGCATGCACGGTGGGTGTGCCTTAACGTGCATATACAACTTACAGTGCTGAGAGCATGCTCCCTGCAGGTAGCCGGCAGGTACCAGAAAGCTCCTGATGCATACTAGTGATCGGGAGCTTTCTGATCATGTGACTGTTGTGAAAGCCAATCAGAGCAGTCACATGACTCAAATGCCCACCTCCGCCTCCCGTTTTTTAAAGGGCCGGGAGGCGGTCGGCAGGAAGGGGTTAATATACCTTTGAAAGTGGTTTGTGATATCTGTTTGATGTGCAAAAATATCATTCTGGAAATCTTTTCGGCTGATGGCTTTCTGTGCCTTTTGCTTCTGTTGACTGTTAGAGTTGTTCTTAGTTCTCTCTGTAAACTATAGGACACTTCTTCATGTCATGGAGATGAGGAGAGAGGGAGGTAATTTGTAGTGCTGTCTTAAGGTGACAACACTGCTCATCCATAGATTCAGTGAGTGAGTGTTGTCACATTAGGACAGGAAGTGTGTTACTGGCAGGATTACCAGGTGAATAGAATAGCAAAAAAGTCTGAAAAAAATAGAACTCTATCTCGTTGCTAAACAACGACCTGAAAATCTATGCTAAACTATTGGCCACTAGGCTCGTAGATATATTACCTTCCTTATGGTTTTACGATAGGGTGTCAGACTGCTGATGCTACTCGGGCTTGGTTAATATTATACATTTAGCAAATAAATATGGAACACCTTCTTTGCTCCTTGCTTTGGATGATAGAATTCATTGGGAATATCTAGCGCAAGTGCTTACCAGTTTTGCATTCACAGGCCTGATCTACGCAGCTATAATGGCCTTGTACACAATCCCATCTGCCCAAGTATGAATCTGGCATGCTGTCAACTCCATTCAATATATCTAACGGCACTCATCAAGGGTGCCCTCTGTCACCACTTATCTTTAACGTATGATGGAACCTATGGCCACATATATATATATGTTCTTATCCCCATATTGTGGGCTTCCCAGTGGGAGATGGGAATGCAGACTATCAGTCTTATGACATAATTTTTTACATCAAGCACTACAATTCTTGAGAGGTGGTGCACCTCTCTAGGCTACATGAAGTCCAAATGCCACCGCTCCAGAATCTGGCTCACACAGGACACGGGTGCAGCTTTGCATCACAGAAGAGTGTGTAAAATATGCTGGACAGCTGCACTCCGTAAAACACCTTTATTGGATAAAGTATAAAATCCACGGTTCCATAAATACAGTCCACATATACAAAAACCCAGGCTATGATTAAGCACGCCCATACATCGGTGTGAAACGCGTAAGCCATGCTGTATTGACCTGTCTGTATTCCTCTTTGTATATGTGGACTGTATTTATGGAACAGTGGATTTTATACTTTATCCAATAAAGGTGTTTTACGGAGTGCAGCTGTCCAGCATATTTTACACACTACCACATTTCCACTACAATTCTTTAACAGAGTGTCCTATAATAAAGAAAATGAGATAAAATCGTACATCCTTAACATGGGAATACCTTCTAGAATCAAACACTGTCTTAAAAATACCTTTCCCTATGTATGGAAAAATCGAGGAATTGCCTATTTAAGTATTACACTTACTCATCGGGCTGATGAAAACTATACTCCCTTTCTGAACTCTTTTCGTACCAAATTGGATAAGCTAGCTAAATATGAATTATCTTGGTCAGGACGATTAGCAGCTTTCAAAATGCAGATACTGCCACAATCGCCATATATACTTAAAACATCCCTGTACCAAATTCTTATTTATTATCCTTGAAATCCACACTGAATAAATACTTATGGCAAGCTAAGGAAGCACGGTGTGCATTCAGCAATCTACGGGAAGAGTTGGCCATACTCACATACATGATTATTATATAGCTTTGATTCTTGCCCAGTTTAAAATGTGGTTTACCCCTCTACCAGTTACTTTGTGGGCAGTACTTGAGCAGAATAAGATACAGAGAGGAAACTTGTGTACCGTAAATACTAAATGACAACTCCCCATATGCCCCATGTACATACCAATCTCCCACCAACCATTGAAGCGTCAGTGGTGGTTTGGCTTAACCTTTGGAAGGCCTCGTCTACAAGCCATAAACTAAAGCCCCATACCCACTATTAGACTATCTGTAGACTTTTGTCTACAGATTTACCAAAACCATATAATATGAGGTCAAACCTTAAGAGTTTCAATTAGCATGCAGTCAGGCAGGCCCATACACTACATGGTTTTGGTAAATCTGAAGAGAAATGTCTACAGAAAATCTAATAGTGTGTATGGGGTCTAAGTCCCCTGAAATCTCCAAAAGCTGCCTTATCTCTTCTCATACCTGATCATGTTCTTACAACTTGGTGTGCTAAAGGTATCCTATGTTTAGATGACTTACTATATTCGTTGGCCCAGCCACTAAAACTTTGAGTATTGCAGTTAGAATAATCTGTCCATTCTACTGACCATTATAAATATCCTGCAAATTGTCCACCTCCTATGAAATACTTGAAACCTGATTACTTTTTTGCCTCGGCAATGTTATCAATCAGCCCATACTGGACTTAAGGGTATCTCTTTATTCTGCTCTCCCCTTCATGATAAACACAAGTTTGTCAAAGCTTTTTCTACAGTAGCTTGGGGAAAGGGCCTTGGTACTGAGTATCCTACTGAGCAAGCAGTAGCAGAGAGCCTTGAGTACCACATACACTGCTATCAAGAGTGTGAATTTATGGGAAATGACTCAACATTTTGATGCGTTGATGCTTAACACCACATCGTTTTTATTGGGTTTCTTCAAATGTTGGAGAAATCGAGCGGGTCCTGGTACTCTGTGTATTATATGGTCTTGCCCACATCTTTCCAAATGTCTGCCTCCAGATTTTAACCTGATTACATGAGATTTGAGATTGAATGTTCCGTTATCCCCAGGTATGTCATTGCTTTCCTTGGGAGTTGAGTCCATTCCTCCCAAATTTAGAACCCTGCTCTTACATACAGTATATTTCTAGTGGCCTGTCTTACATTAGTTCAGCATTGGAGGGACTCTAAAGTCCCGCAACTCAGGGAAGTAATCCAGACAACACACACTCATGGTGCTAATGAAACACTTTTTGCATCCAGTATCGGAAAATATCCTACTATTACTAAATATTGGCAACTCTGGTTGACATGGTACTCTAGGATCTCTAACTTTTGATACGCACCCCTTCTCATAGCTGGAACACCCCATTAGTCATTTAACTCCCCTTTAGGACTACAATGCAATCGATCCTGACTGTATTTCTTTGCTGTTTAATGCCAACTGTTCTCTTAATAATGCTCTCTTGTGGACTGTACACGTTGAGCTTAGCCTACACTTGGGCCGCACACCTTGCACTATGTGCCTTATTGCTACTTCTTCATGTCTGTTGAATGTCTATTGTTATCTTGACTCTCTTTTGTATGTTTTTCTACAAAACCCAATAAAGATGCATTGAAAAGAAAAAAGCTCAAACTAATGCAGACACCACATCTAAGGTGGCCATACATTATACAATTTTCTTGTACAATTTTCCTTTAGATTTACCAAAACCATACAATATGAGGTCAAGCCTAAACACTTTTTATTTGTATGCAATTGGGGAGGCCCTTGTACTACATAATTAAAAGTAAGTTTAAAGGAAATTGAATAAGAAAATTGTATAATGTTTGGCCAGCTTAAGGCCTGGTTCACACTATTGAGGGTGGTTGTGGGTGCAGAAATCGCACCTGTTTCCGCACCCGCAACCAAAAATGTGCAGCTGTTAAGTAAAGAACGGGGCTGCCATTCAATGTTAATGGCACCCCCATGCATCTAAAAACGCAGCTCATTTGTGGGTGCAGGAACTGCTGGGAAAGCACCATGCAATTTCCCAGCCGCTGCATTTTGAAAAGGGTGCAGGAACCTTTTTCCTGCATGAAACACAGGCACAGAAGCCCATTCAAAGGAATGGGCTGTCATGCCTGCGCAAACGTGGCCCACAGACCCACGACAGTGTGGACCAGGCCTAAAGGCTGATAGGATGCAATGGATTACACTGTTTCCATTCTGAGTTTGTTGGATAGAATTAATGACTGATTTTCACTTTTTGCCAAGAACTGCTTTTTTTTCACATGGGCAGCGCTAAAAACAGGCACTTGAGCCATGGTTTTACCTCCCATTGACCATCCATCTCACGCCTACGATAAAGCGAGTTGACAGGCGGCACTGCCTACCAAACTTGCCCATTCAAGTCAATGGGGCCACAACACAACTGCAAGCCAAACGCTTAGCTTGCATTTGCAGCACATTAGGCCTATTTAAAAAAAAAGCCTTCTGATCACCTGACAATGGCTGCTTAGCTGCACTCGGAAAAGCAATCCCCTATAAATTGCTTTCAGAGAATATACAAGTATGAACTTAGCCTTAGAGCCAAGAGCTAAATATAACCATACCATTTGGTACTTGCTATATACAGTACATATATATATATAGTGGGCGATTAGCTTCAAGTGGAGAGGTTCTCAAACATGTAATCCAGCCGTATGTCAGATTAAGGGTTTCCTGTCCATGTTTATTCATTCAGCAAATAAAGGATAACAGAAAGGTCTCCCTTGCAGGGGTAGAAAGCAGTCCCAAAACCAAAAGTCCATTACATGAATAAAAGCCTCCTGGCTACCAGATAGACCTCACTGGGTCTGCTTCAGTCCTGCAGGCATGTTCACTCCCAGCCTGCTCCTTCTCTCTCAGCACCACCACTGATTACACCCAGGTCAGGCAAGTTCAGGGCCGGCTCTACCACTAGGTGGAGTAGGCGGCCTCCTAGGGCGCCTGGCCACTTTTGATCTGTCACTGGCTGCTCTGCATTGATTCACGTAAAAACTGACACTGTCTGACTGAGATAACGAAATTGTATTATCACATGTCATTTGCAAATATATATAGAAATAGTGACTGATCTGCCAAATACCCCCGCCCCCCGTGAAGCTGTATTTGATGGGCACAGGTGAAGCTGTATTGATTGGAGCTGGTGAAGCTGTATTTGATGGGCACAGGTGAAGCTGTATTTGATGGGCACAGGTGAGGCTGTATTGATTGGCGCTGGTGAAGCTGTATTTGATGGGCGCTGGTGAGGCTGCATTTGATTGGCGCTGATCAGGCTGGGCAGGGGAAAGGGGTGGGGTCAGGGGTGGAGCCAAAATGAGGTTTCGCCTAGGGTGTCAAAAATCCTTGCACCAGCCCTGGGCAAATTTATACCCCAGCTGGGGAGCAAGGTGTGACCAATACTTAACCCCTTGACCTCTCCCAGCCACCCATTTACCTTAAGAATCTCAAGATTCTATGTGGCAGATATGCTCCATCAACAACTGACATGGGCTGTTTGTCACAATATATATATATCTTCAGTGGTGTGCCCTCTGCCCACTTTATACATGGAAATCAAAGTATATCTAAACAGAAGAATAAAAAAATATTTTGCATCGCACCAGTCCATAGATGTGGTGGCTGCATTCGTTTTCTTTATTCTGGCTTTTTTTGTTCTTATTTCACCTGGTGATCCTGCTGGTAACACATTTCCTGTCCTAGGGTGACAGCACTCGCTCTTTGTACTGTGTCTATGGAGGAGCAGCATTGTCACCCCAGGACAGAACTACAATGGCCTCCTCCTCTCCTCCATAACATAGGGGGGAGGCATTGAGTGGTCCATAGAGATGAACAAGACAGAAAACACTGCTTGACATTTTAACAACAAAGGCAGAGTGTACAGGAAGTTATTAGCTCACAATATTTCTGGCAGAATCAACAGGTATGTTTTGCACTTATTAATAAGATATAATAAAATGTTTTCAGTGCATATTTAAAGCGGTTGTCTACCCGATTTTTGTACTTTTACCTACAGGTAAGCCTAGAATAAGGCTTACCTGTAGGTAAAATGAATATCCCCTAAACCTGTACGGTTTAGGAGATATTCCCTCTCTAAGATGCTGCGGCCTTACGGTGCATGTGTCGTGTATGTCCCGGCAAAGGCCCAGCAATAGGGCCGACCTTGCCGGAAAGACGGGTCCTGCGCGCATGCACGGGAGCAGGGGCGTATCATTAATTGGTGGGCCCGTGTGCAAGCCCACACCGCACTGATCCTCCCCGGCTGTCAACCAGGGAGAGATCATCCATGGGTGCAGTGTGGGTCAGAGCACAGTGGGCCCCCCCCACCCCTCAGGGCCCGTGTTCAGTGAACACCCTGCACCCATGGATGATACACCACTGCACGGGAGTGACGTCTCGCGGCTCCAGCCAGTCACAGCGCCGGAGCCGCGTACCCGGAAGCAAGATCCGAGGGAAGATGTCTACTCCCTCAGAGGGGACCGAGCAGCCCGGTCGGATCTTCGTTTCAAGGTGAGTATTTCATAATGAGTTAGTATGCGGTGCAAACTAGCTCATTATGCCATTGTCTTGCAGGCTGTTATTTTTTATTTTTTTTAATGGGTAGACAATCACTTTAATAGCCCAAAGGTGAGCAATACGAGAGTCCATTGTTAGGGTTTCCATACACGGGGTTTGTTACCAACATCTAATATATTGTTGCTTTCTGGCTGATAAAATCTCATCTTACATCTGTCTAATCTAAATAATCATCTAATATACTGTACTTTAAGCACCTTTCCACAACACAATCAGCATGCCTATCTCACACCAGAGTGGTTTATGTGCCTTTCTGGAGTTGTCAGCATCTGCGGCGGAGCCTCTGATCACACTTTAATTCGCTTTTTAAATGCCATCTGCGAGCAGCCAGCTGTTAAGGCTGGTAAAGGCCTAAATTATGACCGCCTGTCTGCTCCACTAACCATGGCAAGGGGTGAGAAGGAATAAGGTAACACTTGTAAATATCAAAGGCAGCTCCCTGTTTCAGGAGAACCTTGTATCATGGTCACATTGAAGACGAAGATACTGTACACACATGATATCCCATTCTAAATATTAGTTTTATTCAATTCATATAAATACAAACTGATTTGCTGTCTGATCCACACATTCCCATTCCGCATGGAAGACTGTATTGTAGATCTTCCCTATTTTGTGCCCTTTTGGCCTCGAAGAGCTGTGTGATATATCCAGAAATCTGTGACTTTAGATCAGAGGTCTCCAAAATGTGACCTGCTACAAGCTTGTATCTGGCCCCCAGCTGACGTGCACAGGCTCCATTCTGATGGGGTCCCTGATGAAAGGGGGGTTTTAATGGGGACCATACTTTAGACCCTGATGTAAGGGGAATTCAGATGGTGACCCAACTGTAGACCCTGCTGGAAGGGAGATTTTGATGGGGAACCTACTGTAGATCCTGATGTAAGGGGGATTCTGATGGGGATCCTACTGTAGACTCTGATGTAAGGAGGGATTCTGATGGGGACCCTACTGTAGACCCTGCTGGAAGGGGGATTCTCATGGGGACCCTACTGTAGACCCTGATGTTAGGCGGATTCTGATGGGGGCCCTACTGTAGACCCTGATGTTAGGCGGATTCTGATGGAGACCGTACAGTAGACCCTGATGTTAGGTGGATTCTGATGGAGACCGTACAGTAGACCCTGATGTTAGGCGGATTCTGATGGAGACCTTACAGTAGACATTGATGTAAGGAGAATTCTGATGGGGATCCTACTGTGGACCCTGATGTAAGGGGGGATTCTGATGGGAACCCTGCTGTAGACCCTGGATTAAACTTAATCCAGAGAAAGGAAAAATAGAACCCTTATAAAGCATGGATCTGTTTGCTCCATCAGGGGAAATATGATATGTTTCACTTTTGACTGTTATTTTTCCCATTACCCCTGAGGAAGGTTTTCCCCAAAGGTTGTATTTGATGTCACCAAAACTATGCAGGCACCATCAGATAGGAAGTCATTCAGCCGCCGCTCAGTGAACCCCTAGCTACGTGAGGAGGAACCCTGGTTGAGAATGGCTGATTTAGTGTAATGTTATTTTCTGCAGAACATATTAAAGTGTGATATAGAACAGGGACAGCTAATCTCTCATCCTATGAAGGTGGAGAAGCTTGAGTGAAATATTGATGGAAGTCCTAGGTAGTAAGCTGGGGAAGATCTGAGTAACCTGTACAACTACGATTTGTAATATGTGATCGATCTATATTAAGAGTTATTGTTTATCATTTTCAGAACTTATTCCTCAGTTGATACCAGAATCTGGAAGCCTTCTACACTCCAGGGTCGTCCAATACCGAGAGCTGCTGGAAAGCCTGCCTATGGATGCCTACACACATGGATGTATTCTTCACCCAGAACTTACCATAGATTCTATGATCCCAAAGTATGCCACTGCTGAGATCCGACGTAAGTGTCAATATATGAGATCCGACATAACTGTCCATATATTAAATGCATGTTTGAAAGGTTTATTAGTAAAGGATATGAACTAGCATCGACACATACCCTTAATAACCTGTCCACCTTGGCCTCAGCTGCTTTCAGATAAGGTTCGAGACTTCACGCAGCTCATCCACAAAAAATCATTGAACAGCCTCTTCCTGAAGGGTATCCATACAAAGATGTGGAAGTGCTGCTGCCAATTCCAGGATTGCTTGTGATAACAGGGCCATGCAAGCATTCACTATATGGCGATAAACACCTTATCAGCCTGTTTTTATCTCTCATATAGATTTCCCAGTCTGCTATCACATTTAATTTGTTGTAGCTGCTGTACAGTGATGAAAAGTTGACATCTGATTGGCTGCTCAGGGTTAGCACATTCAGTTCATCAACATTGCTCTTTTCACTGCTTTAATCAAGAAGTCAGATTGTGTGGATGGTAGAGGTGAGGGGAGCTGAATGAGATGGAAGTTGTGGGAAGACCACTGTCTAGGGAAAGAGTTTCATGGAATTGGCAAGCTACCCCTTTGGATGTTAATGCTGTTATTTTGCTTTTTATTTAAGCATGCCCCCAAATAAATACACCTTTCACCTACAGTATCTCACATAAGTGAGTACACCCCTCACATTTGTGTAAATATTTTATTCTATCTTTTCATGTGACAACACTGAAGAAATGACACTTTGCTACAATGTAAAGTAGTGAGTGTACAGCTTGTATAACAGTGTAAATTTGCTGTCCCCTCAAAATAACTCAACACACAGCCATTAATGTCTAAACTGCTGGAAACAAAAGTGAGTACACCCCTAAGTGAAAATGTCCAAATTGGACCCAAAGTGTCAATATTTTGTGTGGCCACCATTATTTTCCAGCACTGCCTTAACCCTCTTGGGCATGAAGTTCACCAAAGCTTCACAGGTTGCCACTGGAGTCCTCTTCCTCTCCTCCATGATGGCATCACAGAGCTGGTGGATGTTAGAGACCTTGCGCTCCTCCACCTTCCACTTGAGGATGCCCCACAGATGCTCAATAGGGTTTAGGTCTGGAGACATGCTTGACCAGTCCATCACCTTTACCCTCAGCTTCTTTAGCAAGGCAGTGGTCGTCTTGAAGGTGTGTTTGGGGTCGTTATGTTGGAATACTGCCATGCGGCCCACTCTCTGAAGGGAGGGGATCATGCTCTGCTTCAGTATGTCACAGTGCATGTTGGCATTCATGGTTCCCTCAATGAAGTGTAGCTCCCTAGTGCTGGCAGCACTCATGCAGCCCCAGACCATGACACTCCCACCACCATGCTTGACTGTAGGCAAGACACACTTGTCTTTGTACTCCTCACCTGGTTGCCGCCACACACGCTTGACACCATCTGAACCAAACAAGTTTATCTTGGTCTCATCAGACCACAGGACATGGTTACCGTAATCCATGTCCTAAGTCTACTTGTCTTCAGCAAACCGTTTGCTGGCTTTCTTGTGCATCATCTTTAGAAGAGGCTTCCTTCTGGGACAAATGCCATGCAGACCAATTTGATGCAGTGTGCGGCGTTTGGTCTGAGCACTGACAGGCTGACCCCCCACCCCTTCAACCTCTGCAGCAATGCTGGAAGCACTCATACGTCTATTTCCCAAAGACAACCTCTGGATATGATGCTGAGCACGTGCACCCAACTCCTTTGGTCGACCATGGCGAGGCCTGTTCTGAATGGAACTTGTCCTGTTAAATCGCTGTATGGTCTTGGCCACCGTGCTGCAGCTCATTTTGAGGGTCTTGGCAATCTTCTTATAGCCTAGGTTATCTTTATGTAGAGCAAAAATTATTTTTTTTTCAGATCCTCAGAGAGTTCTTTGCCATGAGGTGACATTCTGAACTTCCTGTGACCAGTATGAGAGAGTGAGAGCGATAACACCAAATTTAACACACCTGCTCCCCATTCACACCTGAGACCTTGTAACACTAACGAGTCACATGACACTGGAGAGGGAAAATGGCTAATTGGGTCCAATTTGGACATTTTCACTTTACATTGTAGCAAAGTGTCATTTGATTTCTTCAGTGTTGTCACATGAAAAGATAGAATAAAATATTTACAAAAATGTGAGGGGTGTACTCACTTTTGTGAGATACTGTAAAATCACTAAATTCTGTTGCAACCTTTAGGCTGGGTTCATACCTATGCGAATTGGATGCGGCTTAAACCGCATCCAATTTGCAGGACACTTGAAAACACATTGTTTTCACTGTATCCTGTTCACATAGGTGCGGTGCATTTGCACTCCGCATTGCACAGAAAATGTGTGCTTTTTCTGTGCAATGTGGTGCGAATTCCCAGCCCATTTTGTTCAATAGGAACGCATCTAACATGGAGATGTGTTCCGCATTGAGCAGGGCTCTTTCTCCCTGCTCGTGGCACCCCTCCCTGGGCAGCTACTGAGCTGCAAGAACGGATATGAGCCGCCGAATGACGGCTTTAGTCCTTCTCAGCAGCAAGCAGGCTGGAATTCGCATCGGAATGGTGTGAATCCAGCCTTAAAGGGTTGAAAGGCTGTTTCTAGAGCAACTCGGTTAAGGGTAAGAAGAGGTTAATTTCCAGCCTTCTCCACTCTCCCACTGAGCAAAGAGAAGCTTCTTTTTGGAAGGGCGTGTTACAAGAAGTCCTTCCTTATGGCCTATCACTCTGTTAAAATGGTCTCTTAAGCCTCGTACACACGGGATGACGATCGTATACAACAGGTCGTACTAACGACCGTTGTATGCGATATCGATCGTTCGTATGCGTGATTAGAACAGCCGAACATACGACGGTCGTACAAGGGAGTTGTATGAGCAAACTAGAAAACTTGGTCGTACCAACAAGCGGTCATACGACCGTTGTATCGTGTGTACAGAGCAGTTGGTACAACAAGTTGTATTGTACAAAACACGCAAGTCAGGAACGGCCAGATGCTAATTTCATGCACCTGAACGTTCTTTCTGTGGTCGTACGATCGTGTAGTGCAGTCAGTATGCAAGTTACATTATGCAACATACGATTTGAGACGATCGTACGTACGATCGTCATCCTGTGTGTACGAGGCATAAGGAATACACAAGCAGCCCAGACCTTCTTCTCAGTGTGTGAGAGTGCTGTCTTTACAACCAAACAATATAGGATGTATATAGTATGTGTAAGAAGTGGTGATTAACTGATGAATGTATTTTACTTCCATATATTTCAAGGATTTCATTCATAAGTTGACACAATTCTCTTCTTTACGCATCATCCTTAAGGACACCTGGCCAATGCCAGCACAGAACTCTTGAAACTCGATAACGAGGAGCCTCAACTCACCGAGCCATATCTTTCCAAACAGAAAAAACTTATGGTAAGTCATGAAAGCATAAGAAGTCCACTTTTGGAGCTCCTTTGGAGCTCTAGTGGAAACATCGAACCTGGATCAATTTCAATAAAGGGGAAAAAGCATTGTCCACTGACACACCAGGAGAGAGGGGGCCATCAAGATCAGAGGATGGAGCTTGGTTTGTTAGTCCACAAAGAAGCTCATTTTACAATCCACAGGGGTCTAAATAGCCAAACTATAAAGAACTCCTTTGATTTAAAGAGAACTTTCTTGTTTCGATGTGTGAATGCAATTTTAGATATCCTTGGCCATATTAAAAAAAGAACATATTGCATGCAGTGTTGGAGTTCTCAAGGAGGACATTTGCAAAGTTCAGAATGATTTCCAAGAGGCTTCAGTTGTGTCCTGTGAAAGCCCTACTCAAGTCCTGGAAAATGAGTCTGACATGCACATACTGGCTTTAGAGTTATGGTTTTACTAGTAACTGAACTAAGCAAGATATCATAGGCTTTTTGTAGAAAGACCTTAGCCAAGCATCACCTTTAAAGTGGTAGTAAACCCTGCTATCATTTTCAGCCAAGGAAGCTGCCATATTGGCCTCTGTTTAATCTACAACTGCCATGATGATGCACATGTGATCAGCTATGACACCAGCCATTGGATAGTTTGACAGTTTGGTTTAGAGCACAACCAATGGGAGTCTTACATTTCCGGCACATGCCGGAAAAGTGACTGGTTTTTAACCTGTTAAATGCATGGGTTTACTACCGCTTTAAGTAAACCAATAACCGTGCCTGAAAGGCCACAGGCTGCACATTAGTTGGGTTGTGAAATGAAGGGGCAAGGCCAGGTTCGAGATATACTACAGTTACAGGCTCTTTACAGAGTGCACAGGGGATCAGGCAGCTTCTAGCATGCCTAAAACACAACTTGCTTCTCAGAAAAGGTAAACATCATTAACAGGTCAGTGAATGTATGTACATGCCGCTGGTAGTGGCACGGTCATCAAACTTCAACTGTGTCCACCAGAAACGGGGCAGAGCAGTAGCTAAGTGGTTAGCACTTCCACCTGGCAGCACTAGGGTCAATGGCTTGAATCCCAACCACAGCACTACCTGCATTGAGTTTGCATGTTCTCCTTGTGCCTTTGTGGGTTTCCTCTGGGCACTCCAGTTTCCTCCCACAATCCAAAGATATGTTGGTAGGTTAACTGGCTCCTGTCTAAATTGTCCCTAGTATGTGTATGTACAGTGGGGAAAATACTTATTTGATCCCCTGACGATTTTTTTTAAGTTTGCCCACCTACAAAGAAATAAAGGGTCTATATTTTTTTTTATCATAGGTGTATTTTAAATGATAGAGACAGAATATAAACCAAAAATCCAAAAAAAAAAACACATGATACAAATGTAATAAATTGAGTTGCATTTCAGTGAGTAGGGTAAGTAATTGATCCCCAAGCAAAACATGACTTAGTACTTGGTGGAGTAATCCTTGTTGGCAAGCACAGAGGTCAGACGTTTCTTGTAGTTGGTGACCAGGTTTTCGCACATCTCAGGAGGGATTTTGGTCCACTCTTCTTTACAGATCTTCTCTAAATCCTTGTGTGTCACTTGGCAACTCGAAGTTTCAGCTCCCTCAATAAATTTTCTATAGGATTAAGGTCTGGAAACTGGCTAGGCCACTGCATGACCTTAATGTGCTTCTTCTTGAGCCACTCCTTTGTTGCATTGGCAGTATGTTTTGGGTCATTGTCATGCTGGAAGACTTATCCATGACCCATCTTCAGTGTTTTGTCTGAGGGAAGAAGGGTCTCATCCAAGATTTTACAATACATGGACCCCCCGTCCATTGGCCCCTCAATGAGGCAAAGTCGACCTGTAACTTTATCATATAAACAGCCTCAAAGCATAATGTTTCCACCTCTGTGTTTGACTGTAGGGATGGTGTTCTTAGGGTCATAGTCAGCATTTTTCTTACTCCATTCACGAGTCAAGTTAATGCCAAAGAGCTCAATTTTGGTCTCCTCTGACCACAGCACTTTCTCCAAAATCCTTCTCTGAATCATTTAGATGTTCATTGGCAAACTTCAGATGGGCTGTACATGTGCCTTCATGAGGAGGGGGACCTTGCAGGGCACTGCAGGATTTAAATCCATGGCGGTGTATTGTGTTACCAATGGTAAGTTTGGTGACTGCGGTCCCAACTGCCTTGAGATCATCCACAAGTCCCTCCTGTGTAGTTCTGGGCTGATCTCTCACTTTTCTCATCCTCACCCCATGAGGTGAAATCTTGCATGGAGCTCCAGACTGAGGGTGATTGATGGTTATTTTGTATTTCTACCATTTGTGAATAATCGCTCCAACAGTGGTCTCCTTCTCACCAAGCTTCTTGCTGATGGTTTTGTAGCCCATTCCAGTCTTGTGCAGGTCTACAATCTTGTCCCTGATGTCCTTTGACAGCTCTTTAGTCTTGCCCTTGACGGTAAGGTTTGAGCCTGGGTTCACACTGACAGTGGGAATGAAATTGTGCGAGTTCAGCTGAATTTGTGCGATTTCACTCCTGTCAGTCCTGACTTTGGGGCCGATTTCAGAGACATCTGTGCGGGTTTCTGCACAGATGTCTATGGAAATCGCACCCCAAAGTCGCCAAAAGTAGTACAGAAACTACTTTTGGGAATCAATGCGGCGTCTCACTGATTCGGACGATGCCGTCTCCGGCAACTGGCGCCAATTTAGCATGCGATTTAACCTAGACTGAATGGAAGAAGTGTACCACATGAGCGCCTACTGTAGCCAGTCTGGGGGAGCCAGAATTATTATTGGGTGGTAGGGGGATCAAATACTTATTTTACTCACTGAACTGCACCTCCGTTTATAACATTTGTATCCTGTGTTTTTTCCAGGATTTTGGTTGATATTCTGTCTTTATCATTTAAAATACACCAATGATAAAAATTATAAACCCTTCAGTGGGCAAACTTACAAAATCTGCAGGGGATCAAATAATTGTTTCCCCCACTGTATGAATGTGAATTAGGCACCTTATATTGTAAGCTCCTTGAGGGAATATACTGTACAATATACAGTATGTATAAAGTGCTGCGTAAATTGATGGCACTATATACTGTAAGTACCTGTAATAAATAAGCTGTCAAATGGGTGATACATTGCGGATGGAAAATACATATACCAGCACAGAGGCTGTGCATATAAGTTTGATAAGGTCTGGGATCCATGGCTTGACACCCCGGGGTTGTCCCCAGTGGACCTGGTTATGGACAGAATGATGGGATAATAAACAACGCTGCACTGTTTTGTAGTAATGTGGTAGATTTATATATAGATGTATGGGTGGGTAGGGAGCAAATAGTGAGGACTCTCTTGTAGGTGGTGCAGAGGTGCTTAGTGATAACTGAGATTTTGACTGAAAAGGTTGGGGAGGAGACTGAAGTTTTACATTTTCACATGTATTTTAATGTATAGAGTGTGAACTGCTGGCTAATTCCTGTAACTGTTATTGTAGCTTCAATAAAGTTTTTTTTTCTTGCCAAAAAAATAAATAAATAAATAAATAAGCTATATGCATACTGACATCAGACTCCGGAACCAACACATCATGATTTTATTCCTTGACTCCCCTTTGGGCTGCTTTCACCTGCTTTTGATTTGCTTATCAGATTTTGAGATGCTTATGGGTTGCAGGTTGATTCTGAGTTGCCATAAGTTGCTTCTGCTTAAAGCGGTAGTAAACCCATCCATTTAACAGTTTAAAAACCAGTCACGCCGGAAATGTAACACTCCCATTGGTTGTGCTCTAAACCAAACTGTCAAACCATCCAATGGCTGGTGTCATAGCTGATCACATGTGCAGCATCATGGCAGTTGTAGATTAAACAGAGGCCAAGATGGCAGCTTCCTTGGCTGAAAATGATAGCAGGGTTTACTACCACTTTAAACTTGTTTCCAAGATCCTTTAAGCTGCTATTGGAATCACAGTGACTTTTATCATTAAGCAAAGCGAATCAGAAGACAAATGTCCCCATACATAATCCCTAGTTCACCTTTAAAAGGCTTGCCCTTTAAGTACAATATTCCCTTGTATGTGCATGGACTCCTCGTATAGTAGTGTAATCCATAACATGTAAGTGACTTGTGAACATGCTCTTCTTCCAGGCTAAAATACTGGAACACGACAATGTAAACAACTTGAAGAAAATCCTCTTTGAGTTAGCCATGGTCCTGGACCAGATTGAGGCTGAGCTGGAGAAGAGGAAAATTGAATATGAAGGTATTGTATGAATTAATACGTTTTTATAAGTAGTGCTATGAAAGGCAGTGATCACCGGCCCTCCTTTTTTATCCTTGCCAAAAAAAAAAAAAAACTATCAGTTCTGGAGGCATCTCATGCAGTGCCCCCCACCGAGTGCTGTGGTTCCTTATTACGACCCATATGTTACTACAATATTCAGCAGTGACATGGGGGTTTTTGGATGGAGCCATGGCATGCGGTAGGGAACATAGGCATCACACACTTTATTAATAAGAGGGTCTTGATGCTACCATCACATGATCACATGATGTAATAAAGAAAAACCTGTTGGGAACAGCAGTAAACCAATTACCCAAGCAGAAATTCCCATTTCTGGGGGAGTTCTGTGCATGCACAGTTTAATACAGTAAAACCTCAGATTGCCAGTAACACGGTCAACGAGTGTTTTGCAATACGAGCAGTTTTTTTTAAAATTCTGACTCGGTTTGTGAGCGCTGTCTCGCATAACGAGCAGAATTAAGCCTCTGTGCATGCAATACCGCATGTGGCCAGAGGTGCGGGGGTGCTGGTGAGCCTCTGAGACGCCTGGAAGCATTCGGAAATACCCAAAGTGTACAAAGTTCCCGAGCATTTCCGAATGTTTCTGCTTCCGAGCCTCACCAGCGCCACCACACCTCTGACCACATATGGTATTGCATACACCAGGCGCCCTCGGACTGCTGGCCATATACAATACTGCATTGACAAGCAGTGCTGTGGAACGAATTAACTGAGTTTCCATTGTTTTCTATGGGGAAACATGCTTTGATATACGAGTGCTTTGGATTACAAGCATTCTCCTGGGACAGATTATGCTCGTAATCCAAGGTTCCACTGTATAGGGTCCCCCATACAAGGAAGCCATGCCTGAACTGCTCACAAATTTTAAAAAATCATAGCTGCATAAAATCTAGGAAGGTCCATTTTAAAGGGAAAACCTATAGTCTTGGGTCCTTTTATTTATTTTTTTTTTAATGTTGTTTTATTTGTGTAATATACGCACCTAGACGTTTGAAAAGTAATCGGTATAAACTATAGTACAGTGGGGGTGGATGGAAGAGTGACATCGCTTTTTGGAAAGTGAAGTTCTTCAACCTTGTTGGCCTTTCCCACCTCCTGCCTGACAACACTATTAACATTCTATCCTTTTCAGATGTACAGAATAAAACCCATTACTGACAAAAGCCTATAGGGGAGATTTACTAAAACTGGCAAGTGTGCAAAATCTGGTGCAGCTCTGCATAGAAAACAATCAGCTTCCAGGTTTTCTTGACAAAGCTTAACCACATCCCGCCCGGCCTATAGCAAAATGACGGCCAGGCGGTGGTTTAATTGTTGTGACTGGGCGTCATATGACGTCCTTCACAACATGCTGCTCATGCGTGCCCCCGGGGGCGTGCAGTGCAGCGATCGGCGATGCAGCATGTCGTTCGGACACACCACATCTCTGATCACAGTAAAGAACATATGATGTAGGCTCTTTACCATGTGATCATCTGCGTCCAATCACAGCTGATCACAATGCAAATAGCAAGTGCCGGTTAACAGCATTCCTCTACTCACCCTGACAGTGCGTGAGTAGAGGAGAGCTCATAAGCGGCTTTTCTGACAGGGGGGTCTGTGCTGATGATCAGTGCATTGGTTATCAGTGCGGCCCCATCAGCGATGCTCACCAGTGCCCATCAGTGCTGCCTGTCAGTGCCTCCTAATCAGTGTCGCCTATCAGTGCCCATCAGTGCTGCATATTAGTGCCTCCTCAGTGCCGCCTCATCATTACCCAACAGTGCAGCCTCATCAGCACACATCAGTGAAGGAGAAAAATTACTTATTTACAAAATGTTATAACACAAACGAAGAAAAACTTTTTTTTTCAAAATTTTTTCATTTGTTTAGCAAAAAAATAAAAAAAACCCAGTGGTGATTAAATACCACCAAAAGAAAGCTCTATCTGTCTAAAAAAATGATACAAATTTTGTTCGGGTACAGCATTGCATATGACTGCGAAATTGTCATTCAAAATGAAAAAAGTGCTGAAAGCTGAAAATTGGCCTGGTGGTAAAAGGAAGGGAAGGGGGTAAAAGTTTCAGGTATTGAAGTGGTTAATTGAACAAGTTGAAGTTTGAATCTGATTGGCTACCATGCACAGCTGCATCAGATTCTGAGTGTTCCAGTTTTAGTAAATCTTCCCTTATGAGTCTTCAAAAGAGTGCCTTATCCCTTTCAGACAGTTGGGTAAAAGGTTTCAGTTCTTCAAAGTGAGCTTTGTCTGCTGTGTTGTCTCATTAGCTAAACCAGTGGTGCTCTGGGAATCCTTTGTCACTTATTTAAGGTGTATTTGTATAGCAAAGACCAAAATATAGTCTTTGCAACACAATAACAAATAAATAAGTGACAAAGGATCCCCAGAGCACCACTGGTTTAGATAATGAGACAACACAGCAAAGAAGGCTCACTCTGAGGATTTGAAACCTCGTACCCAACTGTTTGATAAGGGATAAGTCACTGCTGTGAAGACTTATAATTTAGGTGTGTGTGTGTTCAGTATACATCTTGTACAGATTGCAATGATCTGTATCTTTCTGCCTTAACACCAAATACCAGGAGCACAAATTAAATGCATTACATAGCACAAAGGTTATTTTAATTAGTGAAACTGAAATGAAAGGGGAAAAGAAAGCAGTTGGTTTAATTTCCTGTTCTTTCTCAAATGCTGCATCAATGAGATAATGTAATCCAATTTACAATGGCAATATTACTCTATATTTTAGAGGATTAGTCTACTCAAAACTGACATTTCTGTTATGAATAGATAATGATTGGCTCAAACATATCATACTAGCTCTGTATCTAGATGAAGCTCCAGTTTTGTCATAGAAAAAAAATAAGATTCCTGAAGCTAAGGAATAAGATTCATATGATTAGACCCATTGTGATACTCCCAGTGCACTAAACCTAAAGGCATTGCCAGCAATGCTATACTATGACTATCCTCCATGTATCCATGTAGCAATTATGTACAGTATGTTATAATGGTTTGAAGGAAACTAAGGTTCTAATTTTTAAGGTAAATGTCTCTCTCTCTCGATTACATTTTTTTTTATAGCTGCTGAGAAATTTTAATTTCTGTCCTGCAGCCATAGCATCGGAAGGTTCTGCCTTTCCCTGCTAATGTGATTGGTTGACTGTTTTAGCAGAAAAGGGCCTAAAGCCAGGTTATTGGCATGGCCTTTGATAAGAGTTTTATTTTTGGTAAGCTTCTAATGATTCTTAACACGCAAAGAGATGTTTTGCCAATGCATTTTTTTTTACAACACGGAGACTGGTCAGGTAGTTGGTGAGGGCAGACCCTGACACTTAGCTGGCAGTCTGAGAAGCAGCACCAGCATCCATACCCTCGGATCAGAAGCAGGTAGGTATTAGCCACTTCTTGCCTGCATGCACTCCAGCAGTGGCTGCCTGCATGGTATTTCTCTGGGTGAGTTTCCTGATGGTGATAATAACGGACCATGCCTGCAGAATGTGTGTTGAAATTGCTACTTGTAGTCTCCATGAGAAGCCCTTGTGACAGAGGTATATCATGAAATCAGTGGGCCCATGTGCAAGATAAAAAGTGGGTTCTAGGCACTGATTAAAAAAAAATGCAGCGTGCTGAGCGCGTCGTGGTGACGTGTATGGGGGTGGCTTAAATTGTGGTAAATAATGGGCATGGCTTAAAGAGGGTGTGGTTTAACCTCTTAGCACCAGCACCTCCTGGTCTAGGTTTATGACGCCGGGAGGTGGGGTGGGGCTTAAGATCACATGACCACCGAGATTGGCTGTCACAGTGATCACGTGGTCCGAAAACTCCCGACCACAAGGAGTGATAGGGAGGTCACGGTTTGGTGACAGTAACCGTGCCGGGAGCGTGCAGCGCATGTGTTCTAAGCACAGGTGTAGTGGCAGCAATTAACACAAATGTGCAGCCCCTCAGGACCAGGCGCTGAGAAGCCCCATATTTGTGTACGGCCGGCGCCAAGGGGTTAATAGAGTCTGAGATGACTTACATAGTGCAGAATGCGGTAATGTTGAATAGGGAATGTACAGTGTAGAGTGTATGGAAGTGAGTAGTATGTGCAGGAGAAGAGTGCAGAGGGTATGGCTGTGGGTATCATGTGCAGGAGAGGAGTACATGGTGGTGGGTAGTATGTGCAGGTGAGGAGTTCAGAGTGTATGGAGGTGGGCAGAATGTGTAGGATAGGAGTGCGGAGTGTATGGGGGTGGGTAGTATGTGCAGAGATCAGTGTGGAGTGTATGGCTGTGGGTAGTATGTGCAGGAGAGGAGTGCAGAGTGTAAGGAGGTGTGCAGAATGTGCAGGAGAGGAGTGCAGAATGTATGGAGGTGGGTGGGATGTGCAGGAAAGGAGTGCCGAGTGTATGGCTGTGGGTACTATGTGCAGGAGAGGAGTGCAGAGCGTATGGAGGTGAGTAGTATGGGCAGAAGAGGAGTGCAGACTGTATGGAGGTGGGCAGAATGTGCAGGAGAGGAGTGCAGAGTGTATGGTGGTGAGTAGTATGTACAGGAAAGGAGTGCGGAGTGCATGGAGGTGGGCAGAATGTGCAGGAGAGGAGTGTAAAGTGTATGGAGGTGGGTGGGGTGTGCAGGAAAGGAGTGCGGAGTGTATGGCTGTGGGTATTATGTGCAGGAGAGGAGTGCAGAGTGTATGGAGGTGCGTAGTATGTACAGGAAAGGAGTGCGGAGTGCATGGAGGTGGGCAGAATGTGCAGGAGAGGAGTGCAGAGTGTATGGTGGTGAGTAGTATGTGCAGGAGAGGAGTGCAGAGTGTATGGAGGTACGTAGTATGTGCAGGAAAGGAGTGCGGAGTGTATGGCTGTGGGTATTATATGCAGGAGAGGAGTGCAGAGTGTAAGGAGGTGAGTAGTATGTACAGGAGAGGAGTGTGGAGTGTATGGAGGTGAGTAGTATATGCAGTAGAGGAGTGCGGAGTGTATGGAGGTGGGTAGGATGTAGAGGAGAGGAGTGCAGAGTGTATGGAGGTGGGCAGAATGTGCAGGATAGGAGTGCAGAGTGTATGGAGGTGGGTAGTATGTGCAGGAGAGGAGTGCAGAGTGTATGGAGGTGCGTAGTATGTGCAGTAGAGGAGTGCAGAGTGTAAGGAGGTGGGTAGTATGTGCAGGAGAGGAGTGCAGAGTGTATGGAGGTGCGTAGTATGTGCAGGAAAGGAGTGTGGAGTGTATGGCTGTCGGTATTATGTGCAGGAGAAGAGTGTGGGGTATATGGTGGTGGGTAGTATGTGCAGAAGAGGAGTGTGGAGTGTATGGAGGTTGATAGTATGTGCAGGAGAGGAGTGCGGAGTGTATGGAGGTGGGCAGAATGTGCACGAGAGGAGTGCAGAATGTATGGAGGTGAGTAGTATGTGTAGGAGAAGAGTGTGGAGTGTATGGAGGTGAGCAGTATGTGCAGGAGAGGAGTGCGGAGTGTTTGGTGGTGGGCAGAATGTGCAGGAGAGGAGTGCGGAGTGTATGGAGGTGGGCAGAATGTGCAGGAGAGGAGTGCGGAGTGTATGGAGGTGAGTAGTATGTGCAGGAGAGGAGTGCGAAGTGTATGGTGGTGGGCAGAATGTGCAGGAGAGGAGTGCGGAGTGTATGGAGGTGGGCAGAATGTGCAGGAGAGGAGTGCGGAGTGTATGGAGGTGGGCAGAATGTGCAGGAGAGGAGTGCAGAATGTATGGTGGTGAATGGTGTCAGTAGAGCAATGGACAGTGTTAGAATTAATTTTTACAATTTACTTTTGTAATTTGTTTTGCACAATAATTAGGGAGATCGGTGCTTGCAACTGTCCCTCCCCCCCCCAACCAATCTGTCCCAACTGTCAACCAGGCACAGATCATCCATGGATGCAGTGTGGGTCACAGTGGCCCCCCTCGGGGCCCATGTGCAGTGACCACCCTGCACACATGGATGATACGCCACTGCCTTGTAATAGGGTGACACAGGGGTTTCATTTAGAGGCAGGCGGCGGATTAATGACTTTCATGGCAGGATCACTAGGTATTACTGGTTTAAAAGCCTTTGATTTAAAAATATTGAAGACGACTTTTGAAAAGACATTAACATATTGATAGGGTTTACATTTACAGTAATATATATATATATATAGAGCAGTGTGCAGCGGGTTTAGCTGGTGGTGGATTGAATTCTACCTTGCCTGCTTATATAGTTAGCAGCTTTAAGAATCGTGTCATCTCACTCCTTCCGCTGAACCCTTTGTCAGGTATAAAAAAAATGAGAAGTGAGATGTGGAAGCAGTCTGATAATGGCGGTGACATGAGAAAAGAACAGGCTATGAAACATTTATACAGAGGAAGGCAAAGCCACTTGTCAGACAGCACTTGTATCAGCACACTGCTCTCTCTCTCCCTCTGTATATACTGTATATCTGCTTTGCTTTCACCTTTCCCTTTTTCTTTAATGCTTAGACAGAGAATTAATAATTGATGTGACCTTTACCGAGTCCCATTAGGATCCAATCTCACATCTCCAATGCATTTTATTGTAATTAGCATACGAGTACCCCTGTCCTGCCATCCTGGCTGTCTTCACTCTGCTGTTGAAAGAAGGAGGTGGTTGCACTTAAAGAGTCAGCCGCCCAATATTAATGTCAGGTATGGGTTGACTGATGACAATTAAAGCACTCACCCAGTAGATGAGATCTTGCGGCCCGCCATGTTCTCAGCTCCACCCACCTTCTGTGGTTATTACAAGAATATTTAACCTACTTTTAGATATTTTAAAGGATGACTTTAGTAAGGTCTGGAGGTCACAGGGCACCTACAGAAAATTTGAACCGCTGTCAAATTCATCACAAAGCATGATGTCACCAGGCCAGGGACGGTAGATCTACCATAAATGGGTAAAACATTTGAAGATGTGGTAGAAAATGGGCACAGAAGGAACAATCAGTCAACGAGAGACCCTCAGGGGCCAAAAGAAAGCAACTGCATTGAAATGCTGAGTGTCAGGGTGCAGGGCATATCAGAGACAGAAGATTAGAAGTGGCTTCATGCGTGGGATGCAGAGGTTTGCTCGGGCAGAATCGGGAGAATGTGAGGATTTCCAGAATCTGAAATGCCTTCACTTTCAAAGAAGTATCAAAGCGGTTGTAAACATTCGATTTTTTTTTTCTAATCGTGACCTCCAGAGTCAGGGAGAGCTGACATCCTTCCTTGAAGTATGGGTTATTAGGCATGGTGGGTGTAATGCAAGTTGGAAACATGGGCGCCAGTCACTTTTTGAATGCAAAAACAGATTTATTGTCTCTTAACCACTTCAATACCGGGCTATACTCAAATGACATCCACAGGAGGGATCTCCCATCCTGGGCGGGCGTCATATGATGTCCTCGGTATTTCGCCGCTACTGCAGGCACCCAGGGGCCCGCAGCCCAGTGATCGGGGATAAGACGTGTCCTCAGGACACAGCTCATACCCGATCAGGGTAAAGAGACAACAAAATCTGTCTCTTTACCACGTGACCGGCTGTGTCCAGGGTGCGCAGCGGCTAGTGACCCGACGCCCGGGGACCCACGGACGTCATCGCCGCTTTATGGCTCCTGTAGTATACTGCGGGCGGGTCCTACCCTCTAGGGAGGACACCTACAGTAAACTCATATCGGGCCATAACTTCACCAATTCTCTGTTATTTAGACAAAAACGTAAGTTTTTCACTGACCGCGGGTACAAAGGTTGAACGTAATGTGGGTGGTACGGATTATTGGGTATGAAGTTCCTTCCTACAGTCGAGAGGGACTGAGACCTCCAGTGCTAATCTTTTTTTTTTAGCTTACAAATGTTGGCGAAACTATGAAGAAACTTTCACT